>JAODAL010033535.1:0-45447 GCA_025379985.1 Phyllomedusa bahiana
CTTGCGGTTTGGCAGCCGGGTGAGGTGGTACGAATCGTAGCCCGAGAGTCTATCGGGGCAGGCAGAAGGTCAGGGCAGGGGCAGAGGTTCGTGGTCGTAGACAGGCGGGAAGGCGGGGGGGGAGGGGTTGGAGTTGAAAAAAACGTACAAGGGGTTTGGGTACACGGTAAGGCGAGAGTTTTTTTTTGGGGAACGCTTCTCTAGGAAACGGGGGGAACAAGACCCCGCAAGGAGGATTGTGGACGTAACCTTAAGTAGGGGGAAGCGCCTGGCAATTATCCAATAATCAGGCGCGGGCCCCTTTTAAAAATCCCCGGGGAAACGGGGCGCGGCCTTAGGACCAGGCACGCGCGCCTGGGCCCCGGAGAGGGCGGGAGGGCACAGGGAGTGCCGGAAAGCCCACGGCAGACGCACCCCCCCGGCTCGTCCCGGGCCAGGGGCGGCCCCCCGGCCCCCGGTGGGCCCCCGGGAGGGGGACCACGGAGGGCGCCCGCGGCCCGGGGGGCCCGGGGAGCGGCGCAGGCCGTGACAGTATGTACACCAGGGCAAACAGAATTCTGTACAGCTCAGATGTGGCACAGAGCTATAACGCAGTATATTCATTTTCAGGAGCATGTTAAAGTTAGGTTTAGGTAAACCTTTAGGTTTAGCATTTAGGTAAACAGTTAAAGGTGTTTTGCGAAGTGAAATTGATGTGGGAAGCTTGCAAATGAAATAAACATTTTCACCATTCATTATTATTAAAAATTCTGCACCGTTTTTGTTTAGCTGCTCCTTTCGAGATCCATTGTTTATAGCTTGTCTCCAGCTGAGAGCTCCTCACGACCAGGGCTGAGAGCTCCTCGTCCGGTCAGACATGCTCAACATCACCTCTCCTCCCAGGCAGCTATTTGTGTTCAAACCCCAGGTGCTTCTTTCTGTCCCGTCTCTGTACCTTTGTTTAGTCAAACAGTGAAAATAAAAAAAAAAAGAAACCTCAATGAAAAGGTTGTGCTTTGAAAATTTTAGAAAAAAAAAAAAAACAGGTTTTTGGTTCCTGCGGGATTTGAACCTGGGACCCTTGTGCCTGGAGGAAAAAAAACTTTCCCTCTCAGCTATCACATGTTTACATAAACAGACCTATCTTTGATTACAGAGGGAAAAAAAACCTGTGAGTCAGTTGCGGGTTTGATGATATTCTTTTCAAAAAAATTGCACCGCCCCTTTGAGCCACATAGTGAAAGAGTTGGTTACAGGGGTTGAAATGAGATCGTGGAAAAACCCCCTTTTAAATTTTTCTGTTGGCTATTTTTAAAGGTATGCTTCAAAAAGCATGGTCTGAAATAGAAAAAATTTTGGGGCCCTATTTATAAAAACTGTTTACAGAAAGGGACTGTCTTTGTTGCTCATAGCAAACAATCAAGGTTCAGCTTTCATTTCTTATACTACTCTGGAAAAATGAAAGCTGACATCTGATTGCTTGCTATGGGTAACAAAGACAGTGTAAATGTTAGACAGTTTTGATAAATGAAGCCTACTGTATTCAAAGGGTTTTTCCACTTAAATGTTTTTTTTTCAAACTTGGGGGGCAACAATAAAAAGACTATTTCCAAATTAAAAGTTTTGATTTTGCTTTGTTTAGGAGACAAATATTTTCTCTGCTTCTTGTGTACACCAGTTTCTCTAGGTTACCAACCACTTCTCCCTGCTCTGTTTCTGCTCTGATTGCTCCAAGCAGCATTCTACGACCATTATGAGTCATTCTCTGCTGAGTGTAATCAGTAGCAAAGGAGCTTGTTTATTTAAGTTATTGACCAGTTTTAATTCTTTTAGAGCTTTGTGCTCTTGTGCATGGTTTATAAACCCCGCACGCATGCTCAAAGAAAGAATTGTCAATCACTATGTAGCCTGCCCACACCCAAACCAAAAAGTTAAGTCTGAATGGCTTGGCTCCGGGGGGCAAACTCTTTGACCCATTTTTAAATCTTCTATCTATCTATCTATTATCTTCATCTATTTCTTCTATCTATCTATCTATCATGTTAGCAAGACTTAATGAAATACACAATTTCCCTTTATTTCATTAATTCTATATATACTTTTAAGTATATTACAAAAGGTTTTTATTTTTTTTGGTTTCCTGGCCAATTTTTTTTTTAAAAACGCTCCTTGGGTCTTAATTAGGTAAATGAATGTAACATTTTTATAAAATATACTTTTATTCCAAGATGATTTGGCTTGTGGTAATACAGTGTGCAGTAAATAATGAAATAATTGCCAGATAAATAGCAACTTCTGTGACAGAGGGTGTTAACTTAGAATCCCTTAAGGAACCATCTGTTTCTGTTTTGTGACTTTTAATTAAAAAAAGCGCTAAATGCAAATGATGTATTGTCCATTGTTTGTTAGTAGCCCCAAAACCCCCGGGGGTGGAGAATTATCTTCTGAAATGTCTAGATGCCGTTTCTCGGGTGGTTTCAGGGGTTTTTAAAACTTTGTAGAAAAAAGTATTACCAAAATTTAGGATTTTTTTCTTCTTTGCTATATTACAGTAGTTGCAGAAATATCTGATTTACAGTTCACATTTTGTAAAGAAAATGTAAGAAGTGTTCCTAAAATGTAAACTTGTCACCTATTGACACCTATTGACAGAAAAATAATGACACCAATTTTATAGCTAAATATACACTTGCTAAAAATTTCAATTTTGCAGGGACAATCCCAGGAGCCAGGGTACTGAAAATGTGGGATCAATACAAAACCTTTCACAAAAAAGACTTTTACTTTTAGATGCACAGTAGTACCAGTAATTTTTCTTAACTGCAGCTGAATAAAGGATTACTCTTTGCTGCCACTGAGTCTTGTGACCTACGCTCTAAGTAGCTGAAAAAACAATTTGGTGGTGAACCAGAGTCTCTATGTATCCCATGGAGGTTTAAGTCTCATATGAAAAGCCCCGACACACTGTGGGAGATTTATCAAGGCATTGCGCCAGAAAAAATGGTCAATTGCACCAAGGCAGCTTTTCCCCATTTACTATGCGTTTTAGAAAGTTTCAGGCACTTCTGCGCCTCGTCCAACAAGGGGGTGTGACTTTGTAAAAGGGGGTGTTCTTTGTGGAAAGGGGCGCGGCTTAAATGCAACAAAAAATGCACCAGAAACTGCGACCCCCAAAAATTTTGGGTAAAAGTAACCAAATTTAAGTGGTACAAAATTGAAGACATTTTTAACCTGTGGGAGATTTTCAACATATGATAAATTGGGGCATTTTAAGAGTCTTGTCTAACTTTTTCCTGTCTAAAAGTAAGACATATTGTAAAAATTTAAAAAAGACCGCGCATATCCCAACCAAAAATTTTAAAAAAAATCTTTGTCTTTGTTAGAAAAAAACTCCTTAACCCCTTAAAAACCCAAGCCCAAAAGTAGTTATGACCAGAACATTTTTTTTGTTTTTTCCTCCTTGCGTTTTTAACAGTTGGAAAAATTTTTTTATTTTTTCAATGGCAGTGATGGGTCTCGTTTTTTTCGGACAAGTTTACTTTATGGGGGAAAAGTTTAGTTCACTTTATATAATGCTATTTTTTTAATTTTAAAAGAAATATTTTTTTTAATTTTTTTTTTTTACCATTCACATTTTACACTTAATAATATTAGATTAATTTTACAGGTTATTCGGTTTTTGATACCAAATATTGTAGGGTTTTTTTTTTGGTGTAAAATTTTTGCACAATTATTTTTTATTAAATATTTTAATTTTATTTTATTATTTATTTTTTTATCTTTTTTTTACTCCCTTCATGTTTTTTTTTTACTTTTATTTGACTCCCATGGGGGGAAGAAATGTTTAAATTTTTTTAAAATTTATTTTTTTTTCCCATTAGTTTGCCCGGGCAGTTTTTAGGACAGCACACGGGCTGGCCTGATCACGGGCTTTTTTCAAGCACTCTGGGGCCACTCTAGGTCCCCGACTTACTGTGCAGCCTTTCCCCGGGGGCTCGTTAGGCCCCCGGGTTTTTCCGATACCCCGACGGCGGGAAACCCTTGTTTCGCTGTGGTAACGCACCGCCCCCAATCAAAGGGTTTAAAGATCGGGTTGCGGGGGTTTTTCCCTCCACTCCCCGGGTGCCTGCGGGATCCTTGGGATCGGGGCTTGTAGTACAGCCACGACCAAGCGCAGCTGCCCGGGCGGGCGAAACTCCAATTCTGCAGCGACGTTAAAGACGCGCTGAAAACGAATGAACCAAAAATCCCGCGTCAAAAGACGGGGGGCGGTTGTTAAGGAGTTAAAAATGAATTTAAAAAAATGTGCCGAATAACCCAAAGATGGGGACCCAACAACATCGACTCTAGCACCAAGATGGCTAATGGTGATGCATTTCAGAAAGTAATTTCCTTAGTTGTAGCTTTTTTTTTTTTTTCTCATTCCAAACTTTATTAAATAAGTTACACATAAAGCAAGCATAAATCAAATACGTTATTATGTTTACAAATGAAAAAAAGATAAAACAATAACGATATTACATGACATGACCATGTATAGCTTTGGGCTGCAAAAACAAGTGAACCAAGGTACTAGGGACCGATATATTTGCAACAAAAAACTCTACAAGTAAAAGGGAAAATAATACCGAAAACATTTAGAAAAAGAAAAGGGGGGAAACGAACAGAAAAAACAAACAAACCGTTGCCTGCACAAATAAAAAGATTCAAAGACACCGGAAGTGTTTGGGTGTGGACTTCCCCCGATGGAAAAAAACAAAAAGGATCGTTTGACCAAAAGCTGGACGGGCGACTAGTAATAATGCCGCCTGGGGGTGCCACAAAATCAGACAATAAGCAAAAGGTTCTCCCCGCAGGAAGAAAACTCTGGAGAGGCAACGAAAGCAAACCATGGCCCCCCCAGCCAACAATTTTTTTCCCGCCCCATTGATGCTTTTTCTAATCCAATTCTTCCAAAAACGCTGGAGAAACAAGATCCCCTTAAAACCCAATCGGAAAGGAGGGGGGGGGGTTGACGATCGCCAGAGCCTCGGGATTAGGAGTTGGACAACAACATAAACAAAATAACCTTTCCCTTCGGGACCGAGATTGGGGGGGTCATGGACGCAGCAAGACCGGGGGATCATTTGTTTTTGTGTCCCCCTTACCTTTTTTATTATAAAAATCATTTTCCCCAAAAGAGGACAAATAACCGACGCAACTCCACCAAATGTGCCCCCTAGTCCCATCCGAAAAGCCCACATCTCCAGCAGTATGAGAGAAGGATAGAACTATGCGTAAGGTAGGGCCCCTGTCCCGGGAGATGATTTTGAAATTTAATAATGTAAACGGCACGATACCAGGGTTTAAAAGAGGTGTAAGCTTTTCGTCCGTCCCCCTGTGATGGGCCTTTGGACCCCCGCTCCCAGGAAAAAAGGGGTGGGGGAGGAGGCCTTTTGGGTGGGTCCCCCACAAAAAGGCGGCTAGCGCGAAATAAGATGTGAGGGGGGATCACTAGCCAAAATGGATTCAAATGGAGTAAGGGGCCCTATGCAGGTCTAACCTCTCAATGTGAATCATATAAAAATGCGGATCGATCCTCGGAAAAACCCAAAGTGACATCGTCCCCCCATCGAGCAATTTCCCCCAGGATTTCAGGATGACTGCTAAAAAAATCTTAAAATACAAGAGGCTGGAGGCTTTGCGAAGTCCTGGCACCCACACCGGGGATTACCACAGATCAGGGTTAAAGGTCCCCATTAGACCTAAACAGATCCGAATGCTTGATATTTCTCCAAACAAAAAGTGGACCTTTACTACCCATGGGAGGTTTGCAAGTCGACCCTTTCGGTAATAGTTCAATGCTTCCAAGGAGCGAAATCAACGGGGATCACACACGCAGCCTCTATAAAAAACCCATAATTTGGGGGCCCCCTAATAAAAACCATCCCCCAAATCGCCCATGGAGCTCCCAAGTAATAAGCCTCAACTGGGGGGGTAAGCCCCCCCTCCCCCTTCCTGCTGAGAAGGTAGTTTTTGAAAAGTCTGGTTTTTTGTTAGCCCGTTTAAACGGCCCAATGCTTTTGTAGAGGTCTTAAAAAGGCCCCAAAGGGGATTGGGGACCGCCTGAAGCAGATACAGGAGGGGGGAGACTTTTCATTTTTGACTATATTGATACGGCCTATCCACGAGAAAGTCTTTTTTTCCCCCAACGTGTAAGTCAAAAGAGGGGTCCAGTAGGGGGACGAAGTTAAAATCAAATGTGTGTTGGGGGATCTGCAGGAATGAGGACCCCCAAATTTTTAAAAAGGGATTTCTCCGCCCATGTAAAGGGGGAAGGAGTGCTTCACCCCAATCATCTCTCCACTTCCCCAAGTTAATCCCGAGCCCACTTTTTTTAGGTTAATTTTTAAAATTGCTCAAGCAAAAAAAGGCTCCAGGCCTTCTTTAAAACCCGGCAAGGAACCCCCCCCCCCGGGGCTGAGAAATTTAAAGCAAAATCATCTGCGAATGCAGACCCTTTATGCTGGACCCCGGCAAAAAAAGGCCCGAATATCGGATCATTCCAAATAGCCTCAAAAGGCCCATCGAAAGAACATAAGAAAAGGGAGGGGACATCCCCCTGGTGCCATTCCTGATGTTAAGGGTCCAGAGAGAGAGCCTTTACACGAATTGAGCATGGGATGTGAGTAGAGGGGCCATTTTTGCGCTGCGGCTCACCGGCCCTAGACCCAACCATCAAGACCCCCCGTAAAAAGCCCCAATCCCCTCGATCAAATGCTTTCAGATCTAAAGATAACAACACAAGGGGGGACCCCCCCATCCCCGGGCCCGGTGAATGAGCGAAAAGGTTTTAAGGGTGTTGTCCCTGGCTTCCCTGCAAGGGACCAAGCCCACTTGGTTCAGGTGGACCAACATCCCATTCAATCTGGTCACAAGTAACTTAGCATAAAGTTTAGTATCAGTATTGAGAAGGGATATGGGCCATAGTCAAAAAAGGGGAAGGGATCCCTTTCTCTCTTCGGGATCACCGTGATTAAGCACCAAGGGAAAACCTGAGAAAAAAGGGAGACACGACACCGGTTGAAAAAGGCAAAGGGGCTCAAAAAAACTCCTCGCAGTATTTTTTTAAAAAAACCCTGTGTATCCGTCGGGGCCAGGACTCCCCCGCCGGGGAACCAGAAAGGCGCCTTTAAATTCCCTTTGGGGAGAAAGGGCTCTCCGGGAATTAAGCCTATCAGGGGCGATCCTGGGAAGCGCCGAGGCCATAAGGAATTCCAACAGCTTGGACCTGACTGTCCCCGAGGAGCACGATTTAGGAAGGTTATAGAACTTTTGGTAGAATAACCTAAAGGACTCCAGAATATCTGGAGTCTTGTGCACCGCAGCGCCAGAGGAAGATTTGATTGTCGGGACGAACAGAGAGGCCCGCTTATCCCTTAGAGCTCGCGCCGACATCCTACCTGGCTTGTTGCTCCATTGATAAAAGGTACTAGCCCAAATTTGTCTGTATCTTTTGTTTTGACAAGGATCCCAAAGGGTATCCCTGGGTGTTTTTAGTAACAGCCTAAGATCCTCCTCTCTGTTCGAGCTCTTGTGTATCGACTCCAGGGTCCCAAGTCTGGTCAGAAGGGATTCCAGCTTAACGGCAGCCTCTCTTTTTAGCCGAGATCCATGTTTGATAAAGACCCCCAGTAAGACAGTCTTGAGAGCGTCCCATTTCAGGTGGGGGGATGGGGCCTGGACTGATATTAGAAAGTTTTCGAATTGTTTGTGTGATTCGGCCGGCAAATGTATCTTCCAAAAATGACCACTAAGTTCCAATAAAGGGTTACGAATTGCTGCAGGTGTTCAAAATTGCAAAGTTCGGAGGGTGGTCGGAGGGGAAATATTGCCTATGTCGCTTTAACCCCTCTTTTTAAAAAGGGCATGTTTACAAAAAAATAACGGCCTACGTAGCGTTGTGGGATGCGAAAGAAGGTATAGTCGCAGGCCGTAGGATTCAAAATTCGCCAAGCATCGCACAGTTGCATGTCCCGGAGCAAAGTTTGATTTTATTCAATTTGTTAAAAGAGAGGGAGGAATGGCCCGAGGACGTATCCGCCTCAGGACGCAATGCAAGATTAAAGTCCCCACAAAGGATTATAGGGCCCTGGGAGAAAGCATTTAACTCATCTAGAACCTGGACCAGAAAGGAAACCTGACCCTGATTTGGTGCATAAATATTTGCTATAGTGTGGTGGTGGGCCCCTTTCTGCACCTCAAAAGATGACTAGGTCTAATCCCCTTTCACCTCAAGGATTTCGTGTTGAAGAGATCTATGAAAAAATATTGCGACTCCTTTGGTTTTAGCTAGGAGGTTGCTGGAATGGCACCAGGAGGGGAAATATCTGTCACATACGACCGATGCGTGATCTTTGAGGAAAATGCGTTCCCGAACGCATAAGATGGGAACGTGCCTATGCATATTATAAAAAAATTACGATCTCCTTCCCGGGATGTTTAAAACCCCCTTTAAAGTAGGAGTAAAAGTTAAAATTCATATCAGGGGTGACCCCAGACAGCCCCTGCGAAAGCCCCACCACTAAAGAATGCAAAAAGGAGAGCGGCAACGATAATTTAAACAAAACAAAGTCTCAAAGTGGCCCCAACCAAAAAAGAGCAAAAAGCTCATTTATTTGGTAGCAAATAAACTCCAAAGGGTAAGCATAAAAGGCCAAACCACCAAGCCAGGGGGGATATGGCTAAACAGCGAGGGCTCGTATAGGAGCTGTTCGCGGAATTGCGTTGGCAGACACCATTCGGAATCTATCGTTACTGTAGAGACACTTATGAGAAAGGGATAAACCTAAGAGAAGGCACACATCTTGCGTGGGAGTGGGAGGAGGGCTAGTCGAACAAGGAAAGAGAGAGAGAAAAGAAAAGAAAAAAGGGGAGGAGGGTAGGGGCACAAGTAAAGGGGACGAGTGGGGGGGGGGAAAGAGGTAAAGAGAGAGAAAAAAAAAAGGGGGCAGGGGACCAGGAAGACTCCCCCAACTCCACAATGCCTAGAACCATAACATGACAAAGCACAGGGACCCAATAACTCCAGTCTTCCTTCATACAATTCCCTACCAATCTACTCTCAAGGGATGTAAAAAAGGAAGAGTGATAAGGAAGCTAAATGAGTATAAAACTCTTGATGAACGGATGGAATGCCACTTTGCGGGAGTACAGTCGAATGGGAGACAAAGATCAGTCGGCGGAGTCCCGAAGAAGGCGTCACTGTGGGGATGCTTGTTAAATATCTGCGGAGTCTCTGTGGTTTAGGCGCTCCAGAGGATCCAAGTCTCCCAGTGGCGGGCCTCATCGGCTGGGATCGCTGCTCAGGAAAGGCCACCGCCGAGGACTCCAGCCAGCAGTCCACTCCTTGGGAGTTTAGAGCCGCCAGGAGACGGAAGGTCCGATAAATTCTGCGGAGCAAACACAGGTCTCACCGTTATGCCCTGGAGCGCCAAATGGTATCCCAGCGGGGTAGGGAATGTCCGATGCTGCAGGACCGCTAACAACGGTTTAAGGGCGACTCTTAGTCTGAGGGTGCGTCTGGAGAGGTCTGGAAAGATGGAGACAGCAGCACCCTCGAAGTGGAGATCGGAGTGGATCTGGCACGTTTCTTAATTTCTTCTTTCTCGGAGAAAAATATGCACCGACAGATGATAATCCTCGGCCGTTGTGGATCCTGAGTCTGGGGACGCAGGGCGCGATGAGCGCAATCAAGTTCAATATGATTATCTGCTGGCTTATTGAGCAATGAGTTGAAGAGTTTAGTGAGAGCCGTGGCAAGATCCTGTGTTCTGATTGAGACTCTTGGAAAATCCCGAGTGATCTGGACGTTCGTTTCGCGATTTTCCTATTTTTCAAGGTATCTAGCTGTATAAGCGGGGATATTGATGACTTGGTGGAAGCTTAGCAAGATAGCCTGTAATCGGTAATGATCTCTGCACTGAGTCTGAAACTTATCCAGGCTCTTGTACACATAGGCTGGACTACAGAGACGTCGGTCTCACCGCATGGAAGCTTGTCTGCCAGGCACTAATTCAGTCCCGCAGCCTAGTGTGGAAATGTCACTCGTGGAGGGTAGTAATGAAGTAAGAGCTTGCAGCTTCCAGGTGACCCGGAGTGCTTTGAAATTCTTAGTTTGGGGCACCCAGCGTACCTCTATCGCTTGGATCCATGCCTAGAACCTGTGATGGTGATCCTAGGTGTGCGAACGGGCCAGTGGTATCGGCTTCCGGCCATTCTTCCACCGAGGCAGCAGCTCTGGAAAGTGATGATGGGGAGGACTGTGCACCAGCTGTGCATGGGCCGGGTTGCAGGCTCTCCAAAGGGTTTCGCCCGGGGTCCATGCTGATTCCTACATGGGTACAGCTGCCGCTGGCCGAGCTGGGAGATGAAACCGCCTGAGGTAAGGACTCATGGACATCACTTCCTTTGGAGGGAGAGTCAAGACCCCCCGCATTGACCAGATCAGCCTGTTGGGCAGGGATCCCAGCACTCAGGAAACTCTGTTGGCTGTGCATCTGGAAGCCACTGCCACCCACTGCGTGGGCCGCAGACACAGGGGCTGTGGACTCCTCTGCGCCCCGTTCATGTTGGTCGGGTGCCTCCTGGGTCATTGTCAGCACTCCATCACCCTGGGCCGTGCAGGCCAAGTCCCGAAGAACAAGGGGGGATCCCGCTGCAGTCATCTGTCCCCGAGTGTCTCTCAGCCTCCCCTGTACCTGCTGCTCCTACTGTGCACCTAAAAGCATTTTCTAATGAACTAAGGGGAAAACACTTGAAATGTTACTTTAAACATTGGGCCTGGATTTACTTGAAATAACATGTAAGACAGTTAAATCCATATCTCAGATAAGTCCTATAGGAAAACCATGGCAAGGAATACCACTCTTCTGGCCATTTCATGTCACCCACAACAGGTAATAAAGAATATCCCTTATGGGGAGAATGAGGAGAAATTGTACACCACATACAAACAAATAAATAGAGAAGGACACATGTAGGGGTCTTGCATCGCATGGATATAATTGGGAATTATCCCTGAATTTTCGCTAGAATCGGGTCAGTAAGTTGGAGAGAAACAATTTATTACTATCTATAGAGCTAAAAAACATATTACCACCAACAATATTTTCTTCTCCACCACTTATAGTCTCCAATATAAAAAATAGTCAATATCGTAAGAAAACATTTGCTTCTGCTATGCGTCTCCAAAGAGATGCAACATTTGCAACATTTGTTACAAAACAATGTCAAATTTGTGTCTCCAACAACAGGATTATACCTCTCCCCCAGTCTTTATGAAGGTACCCAACATTGACATAATACTTGGCCACATACCCTGTTTCCTCGGAAATAAGACATAGTGCATTTTTTTATGCAATTCAGAGTTTGGCTGCTTATGCTGATGTTTGTGATGAAATAACTACAGATATTATACTGTTGATGTTTTGTTCAACAATAATTGTGAATTATTGTTCTGATAATAATCATATTCACGAAAAAAAAAATCCCCTAAAAATAAGTCTTAGCTCTCGTCTTTAGGAGCAAAAATTAATATAAGACACTGTCTTATTTTCGGGGAAACAGGGTATTAAGTAGGGATGAGCGATTGTAATTGACAAAGTTGAAATCGGCACGGTTTTTAGGTTGATCGGAAATTTCCAATCACGCGATATTTTAGGTGAGAATCTGCGCATAAATCTATTACTATTGTGCCATTTTTCGGCGCTTCCTGTCCATTATGGCGGCAGCAAATCAGATTAGAGATGGGAGCAGGGTGAAGCTGGGTTGCGAGTCATGACTGGATGTTTATGGTTGTCATTCGCTGGAAAAATCACATGACCTTGTTTTGCATAGAACAGCCCTTCTGTTCAGCTCAGTGTTGTCAGTGTTTCTCTAAGAGAAGGTCGTGTGTTAAGCTCTCTCCTCTATACAGCTCAGAGACAAGGGGAATGTATGAAGCTCGCCACGTTGGAGCGCAAGTTTTCGAGCGCGTTGAACTGAAAGGCTCGCCTATGTATGTCGGCGCCCCGAGGTGCGTCATACATGCGGTGTAAAGTCCACCGCCGCCTCGCCAGTATGTGAGGCGCAGTTGCGGGGACTTAGGCGCAGAAGGAACTGCTGCTATTTTGTATTCCGATCGTGACAGGCTGGAAAGAGCGAAAAAATCATTAAACATGTCGTGCGGCATGGAGTATGATTCAAAAAAGCGTTTTTATTACGTGTAATACATTATAGAAAATTGAGCTCAATACCTACTTAAAAAATTACATAAATATAATCACGTTCCAAAAATCAAGAACGGCGCAACATCAGGAATTTGGAGTATTGGTAAATTGCTGAAATACAGTTGTAATTCAAATTTGTTAGCTCTTCTCATGGTCGGCATAAACAGCATAAGTTTTGGAGCGACAGTGACCCAAATAAAAAACTATGGAGTAGTATTGACCAATCAAATTCAAAGGGGGACGGTTCAAAATACAGTAAAAATAAAGTAAGTTCTTATTGGTTGATTTTGCGGGGCTTGGCTATCCTGGCAATCAGTATAGGGAGCGACAGGGACCCATTATAACCTATGGAGAAGTATTGACCAATCAAATTCAAAGTCAGGACAGTTCAAAATACAGTAATACAGCTGGACAAGCCCCTCTTCCTCCAACGAGTTGTTTTTAATATAGTTTATTTCTTACTGAGAAATTTTCTGCTGATGGTCCATAAGGGCACCTGTGCGGTTTTTGGGGTTCATGCTGCAGTCCAGGACCTGGATAGTCAATGTCAGTTTAACTAAAATGGTGGTTGATAGATCCTTTTTTTCCGGCAGTTTTTAATCTGTGGGTCAGGACAGGTTTAAGGATCATATTGTGTACAGAAAGGTTTTGTCAAATGTCCAGTTCAACAAATTTTGGTTCAAAGACTCCATTTTTCCGGAACTTTTTAAATCTGGGGGTCATGCAGGTTTGGGGGCTCATGTGTGGCATGGACAGGAGATAGTTCAATGTCCAAGCTCAACTTAAATTTGTGGTTCAAAGACCTCCTTTTCCGGCACTGTTAATTGTGAGTCAGACAGGTTTAAGGGTCATACTGCGTTCAGGAAGGATAGTCAATGTTCAGTTCAAGTAAAAGGATGGGTTCAAATAATACTCTGCCTTATGGCACTTTTAATTTGTGGGTCATGTAGGTTATGGGATCATGCTGTGGTGCAAGACAGGGATAGTGAATGGTCTGTGACTTTTTTTCAGTGGACTTTTATAACATAAGTGTGTTGCTAAGATGTAGCACGGATCCAGTTTTACTGTTGTGGATGTTTTTTCCAGCTCTAAGCCCCTGTTTGGTTGTCAGAATGAAGGTGTTGTTCCCTCTCCCATAGACTTTAATGGTCATCGGTGATAATCTATTATCGACTATCGAATATCGGCATGATAATTGACGATATTGACTATCGACCCAATGACGATAGTCGATGTAATCGCTCATCCCTAGCATTAAGGGATACCATAAATGTGGACACAAGAAATGCACTACATGTATCTATGCTACTCCAACAAATACCTTCATGTCATTTTCAAACAGTAATACTTTTGATATAAATACCTTCATAAATTGGAATACACAGTATGTAATATATGTTATCAGCTGAATTATCTGTAAATTTTAGTATGTAGAGTGCACTACATACCACCTAAATATCAGAATCAGGAGACATCTCTCAGATTCGATCCATTCAGATAGTCTACATTCATCTGCGGTATCCAGACATTTTCTGGAAATCCGCAGAGGGGACGTAAGTGGTTTTTCCTGGTATTGAAAAAGTAATGAAACACAGACAGGGGGTGACTTACACAAAAAGCTGCTAGATAGAGAATTCAGGTGGATCTATTATTTACAAACAAGAGTCCCTGACGGCCTCATTTCATGGCAGGATTTATTATACCATTATTAGTAGTATTTATAGTATTGTTATTTGTCTTTTTTGTTCTTAGCAATTTTGGCTTTTAAAGGGTGTACTAACATGCTCACTCCCAGCAGGACAAGATAAACACATGACAATCTCAGGTGTTCTATTTAATCAGCACCATTTATCCAGCCTACAGCTACGAATAAGAAATTTATTTCCGAATTGGGTCAACTGTTTGATTTTACAATGCATGGATAATTTGCATTTGAAAATTACCTATACATTACCAAATATGAAGTGATTTTAAGTATGTTTCAATAAAAGAAAATGTGTTTTATGGACTGAGAATTTTTGCGTGTACAAGGAGCTGGTGATCCCCCACAGATATGTCTTTAACCGTTCCGCGGAGCAGTTTTGGCCTCTCCTGACAGAGCCTCATTTTTGAATCTGGTCTGTCACTTTATGTGAGAATAACTTTTTGACTTTAACCTATCCATGCGATTCAGAGACTGTTTTCTCGTGACACATTTGCTCTTTAAAGAAGTATTGGTCCAAATATTGCTTGTTTTTTTGATAAATAATCAAAGTATCGGAAAATGTGAATAATTTACAATTTCAAACTTCAAAAATTTCTGCATGTAAGACTCAGTTAGTTATTCCATCAAAATAGTTTATAAATAGATTACCCTATGTCTATGTAGGTTGCTTAATTTTATTTAAAATGTCTTTTTTTTATGATATTAGGTGCTCGAAATTGTGGTACTTTTCAAATTTCAGATAATTTGCAATATCTTTTTTTAGGGACCAGTCCAGTTCTAAAGTGATTTTGATTGGCTGTATGTTAGGTACCGCATCTAAGAAATCTACACCCTTAAAGTATTCAAAACAGTGTTTAGGTAGTTTATTTAACCATTTGGTGTTTCTCAGGATTTAAAGCTAAGTGGAGGTGTATTTCAAAAATTTCACTTTTTTGTAGATTTTCAATTTTTATCCATTATTCCAAGAATACGGTAAATGTGATCTGGAAATGCAAATAATATTGATCCCAGATTCTGCTGTTTCAGAGATATCCATATTGTGGCCCTAGTGCACTATTTGGCTTCACCCAAACCTCAGAATAGGAGAGAAACCTATCGGAGTCTAGGTCTCATTTTTCATTACGATTTTATTTAGGGCTTTTCAGGTTTGCGGCACCCTAGGTGCCTAATAATTAGTAACCACACCCCTAAAAGATGCCATATTGGAAACTACAACCCTTTAAAATATATCTAGAGGTGAAGTGAGTATATAAAACCCCCACAGAAGTTTCACAAAATTTTTTTAGCGTTAGATGTGAAATGAAAAAATATTTTTTTTTCCAAAAATTCTGCGATTTTAGTGAAAAATGCTTAATTTTCAAGGGGAAATCCTGGAAAAAGCACCCCAAAATTTTGTTACGCAATTTCTTCCAAGTCCGGCTATACCCTACCATGTCGGTGTAAACTGTATTTGGGCGTGTCAGGAAAAATTAAGGGATGTTATTTGCTTTTTGGGAACACAGATTTTGTTGGGGCCATGTCGCATTTGCAAAGCCCCAAAGTACCAGAACAGGTGAAAACCTTCAGAAGTCGCCTCAATTTTTGGTTCACACCACCTCAGGGATAGCATCTAGGTGGTGTAATGTGCATTTGGGCGCACTGGTGTTCTATAGTTTGTTGTTTTTAGCACATGGGGCCATGAAAATTGGGGGGGGGGGGGAACAAAGTTCCGCCATTGTTTTTTTGGGATTTTATTCTGTACAGTGTTCGCGTGAGTGTAAATGACTGGCATAACTTTCCTATGGGGGTTCAGTACAATTACAATGATATAAATTTTATATAGTTATTATTTTTTGTTTTATTACTTTTAACACAATAGAAATAGGTCTATAAAAAAATTGTTGCTTTTTTTGTTGTTCCTATTCTGACAACCATAACTTTTACATTTTTCTATATACGGACCTGATTATGGGCTTGTTTTTGCAGGATGAGTTGACGTTTTTATTAGTACCATTATGGAGTGCATATGATGCTTTGATCACTTTTTATTAATGTTTTTGTGAGGCATTTTGAACAAAATACAGCATTCCTGGTAGTGTTTTTTATTTTATTTTTTTACAGCGGTCACTGTGGGGTATAAATGACATGCTAGTTTTACTCAGCAGGTCTGATCTACGATTACAGCGATACCCAATTTGTATATTTTTTTATGGTTTACTGCTTTTACACAAAAAAAACACTTTTATTCAAAAAGGAAAACACGCCATAACTTTTGTATTTTTCTGTGTAACGAGCTGTGTAGGGGCTTGTTTTTTTCGGGATGAGTTGACATTTTTATTGGTATCATTTTTGAGGGGGACGGACCTTTTTATAGTTTTAAATCCATTTTTTGGAAGGCAGGGTTTAAGAAAATACTGCGAACCTAGTATTTTTTTTTATTTTTATTTTTAACAAATGGTCACCCTTCAATAACCATGACAAGTTATTTTACTCTCTTTTGGGGGGATTACGGTATTACCCAATTTTTTTAAAGTTTTTTTTTATTTTGAAAGGGACTTTTAAAAAAAAATGTTTTTTTTGTGTTAAAAAAAATATTTAAAACAACGCTTCTTTTAGAAACCCAACTTTTTTTAAAATTTTTTTTCCCTTTTCAACCCGTGTAAGGGCGTTTTTTTTTTTTGCGAGATGAACTGAACTGACGTTTTAATTAGTACCCAAATTTTACTTTTTTTATTAGTTTTTTTTTCGCTTTTTTTTCCCATTTTATTTTCTGGTTTTTAAAAGAACAAAAATCGGAATTTTGTGACTGCTTTTTTTAAAATTTCCCCCGTACGGGTTTAATTAACGTTACAGATTTTTAAAAAGGGGGGGGGCGTTACGCAAAGCGGCGATAACAAATTTTGGGGAAATTTAAATTTTTTTGATCTTTTTTGGGGTGATTGGCGTTCGTAAAGGGGAAAGGGGCGATGTACGTGTTTTTTATTTTATTTTTTTGTTTGTGTTTTACTTTTTTTACTTTTTTTTTACTTTTTAAAATTTTTTCACTTTCACCACTGGGGATCTGTAACAGCAATCGTCAGATTGCTGTTACAATGGTACACTTGTACACACCGTTATTGCTGTGTACAGGTCGCCATGGTAACTGCCAATCAACATACCCACAATGCAGACAGCATCCAGGGAGTCTGGTAAGCGGACCAGTAGCGGCGTGGAGCGCCATTACTGCGCCGTTTGTAGGCAGGGGGAGCTCACTCCTCCTGCCTGCGGCTTTACTAACGCAACCATGACAAGTTGCAATAATAAAGCGACCGGAGCTCACTCTGGCCTAGGGTGATGCGGCATAAAGCCAGCAGTAATTTACTGCTGGTTCCATTTTGCGATCGTGCGCACAGGCCCGCGTGATCGCCAGGACGTATGCATACGTCATTTTGCGGGAAGTCACTTCCCGCTAGGGCGTATGCATACGTCTAATGTCGGGAAGGGGTTAAAGAAGGAATTCTGGCTTCCCTTCCTCCGAGCTCAGTGCAGCAGATTTGGGACCACATCAGGTGAGCTGACTAATATTTTGCATTTATTCATTACAGTTGTCGGAAGTGTTACACAGGTGAGTCACATTTTTATGACCACTTCCTACTTTTGATGCATTGCTCATGAAGAAAGTCATGAAGGAATGTGTTGTGAGCTGGATTGGTGGATATATAAGCTGTCTTCACACAGTTCTCTCATTACTGCCATACATCAGAGAGCATAATTTTGTACTGTGTTAGTCATAGAAAGCAGTTAGAAGAGCAAAGAAATCAAATCATGAAATGTCTCATTAAGACTACAACTCGCAAATTTTCAATAGAGTGGTCTTCTCCAGAGAAATATGTGACCACTGTCTGTCCTGCTATTATAAATAGTGAATCGGTGTGTGTCTATGTTTCGACTGAGTCGCTATCCTATTTCCCCTACATAGAGGCCCGTGGTACACCATACACATGTAATCAGATACTCTACATTGTAAGTCCTGCAGGAAAATGTTCCCATGATTCTGTGTACCTGCTGTGTCTGTGGGACAGGTTCACTGTCAGTAGTGCAGATGTACCTGCAGGTCTTGCAAATGTTTTACAGATAGGGTGAGGTGCCATTTTCAGTTTGGGGCCTTTAGGGCACTACAGACAATATTTTGCTACACGTTTAGTGGGTTCTGAAAGGAAAGGAGTGAGGGGACTGGGAATATTTCTTTGAGTCTGTTATCTCTATGTCACTATGTATTAAAGGTCACTCTTTGTTTTCTTGCTAGATTCCCATTTTTTGGAGACTATTTGTTATCTCTATGTAGCACAGGTTAAAGTTCCTTGGCAATCCTTCATAAAATCTCTGATTGTGGGCTATAGGTGCAAACATGGAGCACTCTGGCTTCATCCTGTGTGTGAGCAGAGTGTTACTGTTGATGGCTGCTGCTTTGTTCATTTAGTTGTCTGTCACTTTCGCTTTGTATCCCAATTGGAGGAATTCTGTCCTAAGATCCAGGAGCTGATTGTTCAGGTCTACTTTGTCAGAGCAAATACGATTGTATCGCATATATAATTGACTGTTTTGTGTGTTTATGGTGGAAACTGTCATTTCTTATATAGGCCATTCTGCCTTTGAGTTTGTGAGTAGCCATATTGATGTGAGTAGCCTGTGGTCTTCGATGTGTATTGTGGTATCTGTAAAGTATATTTCACTACCTGAATAGTTAAGTTTAAAGATTGATGGTGAGGTGAAAGTTAATGAAGCTTCTATGGAATTTAGGGCCTCCTCACCTGCAGCCCAGATAACCAGGATATCATCAATATAACAAAGATAAATAATAAATGTCATGGTGCATGTTGATTGATATGTTCCTTCCAGTTCTGCCATAAAGAGATTTGCATAATATGGCACACTAATTAGAGATTTTTTTCCAGTGCTAGGTAGATAGGATATTGTAATTCGTTTAATTCAATATAATCACCCGCACATGAATCATGCAAAATAGAGATTTTGATCTATGAAAGACCTTTTTCAAATGAGTTGCTTCTGTCATAAATAAGATTATCAGGAAGTTTGTCCGCAGCTAAGTGTGGGAGATAGAGATCACCATCTGAAACTGTCAATGTATTTATCAAGTGTTGAGTTAAATACAGGCAGTGGAGTACAGGTAGGTTTTTGGTGGGTTTCCTTATGAGCTGTTTTCACTGTTTCTGACTCTGATTGGGGCTCATGCGGCGAGATCGTGGGGCTCTGATCGGTTCACATAGCAGCTGGAAGCCTGGTGAAGGCTTCCATCGCCGCCATTTTTACTACCATACTTGTTCACCCTATTGCATTGTAAAACAAATGTTTTAAAGCATAAAAAATTTAAATTAAAAGTTCAAATCCCCCCTTTTGCCATTTTACAAATAAAAAATAAAATAATAAAAAAGTTACACATAACTTTTTTATTACTACATGGTATTACTGTGTCTGAAAAAGTCCAATCTACTAATATATAACATCATTTGTCCTATATGCTGAACACCATAGACAGGAAAAAAATTCCAAATGCCAAAATTGTATATTTTTGGTCATTTCACATTCCCTAAAAATTGGAATAAAAGTGATCAAAAAAGTTGCATATATCCCAAACCGGTACCAATAAAAAGTACACTTCATCCTGCAAAAAAATGCCCCCTGACTCAAGTCTGTAGGTGTTCAAAAAAGTCGCAGAAAACTGTGCCGCAGCAAAAATGTGAAAAATAGAAAATGTTTGGATTTTTTTTACGGTGCCAAAACATAGCAAAAACTGCACATGTTTGGTATTGCTGGACTCATATCAACGTGTAGAATACACATAACATATAATTTTTATTGAAGATTGAACACAGTGAAAACAAAACTCCCACAAATATTTTGCCCCACTTTGAATTTTTTTTTTCTTTTTCCAATACAATACATAGTATAGTGAATAACATGATTACAAAGCACATCTTTTCTTACAAAATAAAAGTCCTCATATGTCTATGGAAGTGGAAAAATAAAAAAAAGTTGTGACTCTGGGAAGATGGGGAGGCAAAAATTAAAAAAAAATAGGCTTAGTCATTAAGCGGATAAACAAACTTTATGCCCTAGGCCTACTGCCTGATGGTACCATTTTGGCCATCATGGATGTGGAATCCTTGTATACAAACAGTCTCCAAAAGGATGGAGTTGCAGCATGTCAGGTACAACTGGAGAACCACAACCTTCCAAGAAAATAAGTCACAAAGCTCAAACAATTCATTCTGACCCACAAATAATTTGCTTTCGGAGAGGACCTACAGTATATCTTCAGCATATGGGAACGTCAATGGGTTTCAGATGTGCACCACAGTGTGCAAATCCTTTTATTGCAGTACTGGAAAGAGTATATCTATCAACATGATGCTTGAAACCTATTATTTACCTTCATTATATCAATGATATCCTGGTCATCTGTAGGCAGTTCTTAAATTCCATAGAAACTTCAATGACTTTCACCCCACTATCAACCTTAAACTTAACTATTCAGATAGTGAAAAACACTTTCTGGATAGCACAATACACATCAATGACCACCGACTACTCATGATCCCCCTTTGCGGGGGGGGAAATATGCAAGGGTAATAAATTAGTGTAGAAATTATCTTTTTTCCTTTGTGTGGGGGTGCTGGTAGGAAGTGGGTCTAACCACCGTCTTGGTACACCTAATTCATTGTCATACAATGCATTTGGCTGTATAAATGATCTTTGCCCCCTAGTGTGAAGCGCCCTAGGGGGGACTCAAAGTTAAAAATTAAAAAAAAAAAATGTTTTAACGTGTAAAAAAAAAAAAAAATTATTTAAAAGTTCAAATCACCCCCTTTTTGCCATTTAACAAATAAAAAATTAAAAATAATAAAAAAGGTTACCACACATTTGGTATCGCCCGCGTCCAAAAAGTCTGATCTATTAAATATAACATCAATTGTATGTTTAACAACCGGGTAGAAGAAAAAAAATTCCAAATGTCCAAAATTACGGGTCTTTTGGTCATTTCACGTCCCATAACAATTGAAATAAAATTCAATTCAAGAAACGTCACTTGCATACCAAAACTGGTAGGCAATAAAAAGTACACTTCACCCGCGTGCTGCGTGAAACTGATCTATATCTCCTCATGTCCATAAGGTGTTAGTACGCAAAAAGTTATTGGTCCGCAGAAAATGGAACATCCCCCCCGCGCAAATTTCAAAAATAGAAAATGTTTGGAAATTTTTTACGGTACCAAAAACATAACGGAAACCCCTACATGTTTGGGTATTTGCGGAAACCTATAAACCTGTAAATGCAGCTAACGCATCATTGTTACTGAAGAATGAACGTCGTAAAAACAAAGCTCCCGCAAACAGGGCACATGTAATTTTTTTTTTACATTTGCCCCATTTAGAATTTTTTTTGCGATTCATATATTCCCAGTATATTCATGTGAATGCCGCGACCTCTAATACACACACAATGCGCGAGCTACTTCGTACAATTAGCTGACAGTGGCGTCTGCGGCGTCGCGGGCAAAACTTACAATATCCACGCAGTATCAGTGACTGCCTATGTAGGAGAGAATGGAACACAACTTACA
Source organism: Phyllomedusa bahiana (assembly GCA_025379985.1). NCBI lineage: Eukaryota > Metazoa > Chordata > Amphibia > Anura > Hylidae > Phyllomedusa > Phyllomedusa bahiana. The sequence goes on from JAODAL010033535.1 coordinate 21,533, forward strand.
AACAAGTGCGATGCGACTCTGGGACAGATCGGATGTGAGCGCGAAATCAAATGCAGCAGTCATACATCTCTTACATTAAGAGCAAGGTTCTCGCTGCTCGAACGACTGTTCAATGGTGTGACACGGCTCGAGAGGCACACTAGATGAGTGCTCCTCTAGGTGCTTATTGTAAGGAATTCAGTAAGCATCTTACAGCAATCACAAGTTGTCGGAAAACTGTATTGCTTTCTGACACGACCAGGTGAGTGACACGATGAGAAATCTAAAATGAGGGCAGCTGCATAGTTCTGTGACGTAACTATTCTGTATGGACTGTAACACTTTTACACAACTTGAAGATTATACGTAGAAGATGAACTAGCTCACTAAGTGAGAGCCGACAGCATCAAATATCACTCTTGTGGCAAATTAATGATGTAGAAAAGGAAGTTGGAACAATCTACATATATAATCAAAAACTTCATAGAAGAATTTTAACTGACAAAGAGAGAGATTGAGAATGTACTGTACTATGAGGCAGATGAAACAGCAAATATTCTAAGTGCAACGAGATTTAAACTAGAACTCATCTTCTGCCAACAATTAGGTAATAATGCATTCTACACGAAAAAACACAAAAAAAGTCGTCAGTTGAAGGGCACAGAAAAGAAAGCTTTCAGTATGATTTGGAAACTTTCATTCTGTAGTTTTATGTTTTTGTTAAATATTATTTGTCATATTACTGATAATGTTCAAGCAACTCTACCTGCCAATTTTCCAGTCAGGGTGAGTAGAGTACTCTGTGCCCCTCAAGTTGAATAGAGTAGGCCTCAGACATTCACTAGGATTCCCTCAAAAAACAATGGTCTTTCCACATGCGTAAGTTGAAATCTTATTTAACCTACAGTGCCACAAACGAGTGTTGATCTGTGTGCAATGAGTCAGTATCAGAACGAGGCATTTCAATGGTAAACTAAAGTGGTTTATACTGATTGGCTAAGCTTCACGACAGCTCTAAGAGTATAATTAAAGAACATGTGCTCTATGTTCCCTATTGTTCATATTCTTTTCTTCTCTACTCTTCTTTTTTTTATTATTTTCTCTCTTTCTTCTATTTTCTTTTTTTTGGTGGGGGGTGGTTGTGTTGTGTGTGTTGTTGGGCGGGCGGGAGTTTACTGTGCCCAAGTGAGGGGGCTACCTGATCATGATTACTCTTACAATGCACCTATATGTTACAAGTCCCTAGTACAGAGCCCTTGTTCCAGGGTAGGATGTCATACATGTGTAAAGCTTTTTCTAACTTTTTACTTGTCACTAACTTGCTCCATCTGGAATAGTTTACTCAAGCCTTCTATTCTTTGAGTCTGTCTAATCTTAACTTCTTACTTCTTGCCTACAGATTTTGACCTCTATGAAACCAGTCAGCTGATTTCAGTATTCATGGTACCAAGTTAATCATGCTCATAAACTTGCAACTGCGTCATCCAAGAAGAGTTTGCTAATTAAATTTAGTGATTATCTTGTAATATATATAATACTACTACCTATACATATTACTTATACTACATATACATAATATCATAATATATCATAATACTATATATCCACTAAATTATTAATATTAGGCACCCCTTTATATACAAGTCGGATTTATTATTCTTTTTTATCATGCTTTTTAATATTTTATAATTAAATTACAAAGCTACACTGCCTAGTTGTAGTATTTTTTGATGGAAAGGACCGGCAACGCAAGCTAATAATACTCTTTTCTTTTTTCCTAGCTTTGAAGATGATAGAGTTTTTGTGGTCCTAGAACCTGTAACAATATATCTTTAACCACTTACCAATGAATCGTATGCTTTGGCTAACAGCCACTTCCAAACACTAAGGGTGGTAATTAGATACCACGCAGCTTCTCTCGGTCATCCCATGTTCACCATCAGCAACTCGCTGTTAGAATCAGAGGCATGGCCTATTATGTTGTTGGCAACAGGTCTCATTAGTAGTTCCACATGAAAATCGGTGTTTAACTAAGAGAGTGCAATATGAACCCCCTCTACTCATTCCACATTGTATCAATTTTTGCAGATAAATTTTGTTAAAAACTTGCGACAAGTTCTCAATCTGTGTTTGTTCAGTTTTTCTTTCTAGAAGGATAACTATTTTTGGACTAATTTTGATAATATTACTCGCGAAATCAGAAGGTAACAAAAATGTGACAAACTCGTATTGTCTAAACTCATTTCATTCATCACGCAAGGCTAAAGAATTGTACCACATGTGCACCATGATGTGTATTGCGAACAAAAATAAAATCAAACACCTCAATAAAAAACGGAAATGTGAATTAAAGAACATTGTATCAAATTTTACGTTTTTCATTTACAAAGAAAACTTAAAGAAAACAAAGTGAAATCGGAACTGAATGGAGTTCTAGATATCACCTAGAACTGCCAGTACCCTAGTACATAGACCAAAAAAATGTTTTTAGTTTTATAAAAATAAATAGTTTTCCCAGTGGCTAAAATATTAATTACAACCACTTCTAAAACTGAAAAACACAACTGGTTCACTCATAAATAACTATAATATCACAAAGCAAAATCAGCTATTTGCCTATGTCTACCCTGATGGACCTTTTTTTTCATAACTTATGTTGTTATTGAGCCAGACAGAATCAAACACTACAAAGAAAAGGCAAACAAATATTTGTACTGGTAAAGCATCATTAAGTCTAGTGAAGGCATCATTATTGGCAAAAATATTATTATACTTTAATAATGATCGCTTCACTAAATAATTGGATGAAAGGTTGATTTATGCACTTAAATTGTGTTACCATACCACATTCTAGGTCTACCTCCAATATGTGGATTGTACGTAAGTTCAATTATACACTCTACATTTTTAGCACGTCTAATTTAACTTTTAATAATCCAAGATCTGTGAGATAATTCTTAATGCCAGAATAGAGGATTCTTTTCTGGAGATTACTAGGACTCTTAAGCATCTTCATATGATCTATTATTAACTGAACTATCATTGGTTCTAATTACACAATACAATCATGCGCTCCCTCTTGAATTCTATCGCGAGAAATAATAGTCCATAAGTTACTATTGTAAGGTTGTGCAGATTGTCACTTAAATCTGCAAAAAAAAGTTGTCACTATTTTGGCAAAACATATCGCCAGTGATGCTACTCAGTATAAGTCTTTGCAGCGAGCAGACACTTTTGGTAACCAGTTCTGAGAAGGGGGCAATTGCACCTAATTTCTAGATGATAAAAAATAAGCCAAGTGATATGTTGGTTGCATAAAAAGCTAAACGACATATAAAAAAGTACTCACATTTATCAATAGCTGAAGCCAGTATAAAAATAATAATAATACTTCAATCTTATATGGCCATACATATTCTGCAGCTACTTCACAATTAGAAGGGCATAATTAGAGACAAAACTAAACCCACTTACATAGTAAACAGCTATTTTACAGATCAGGACACAAGGGTAGACATGTAATGATCGGGTCTTTTCACCCTTTCTGATGTAGAAATGCCCAAGGTGAGCCAGCTATTATGTCTAATGCACCAACGAATGTGATGAGGTGGCATTGTTCGTCAAACTCCCATACTCTTAATGCGCCAAACATGAGGCTCTGGGGGCGTGTAGCACCACACTCATAAGTATTAGACACATATATGTATGTGGTTTGGCAAAATAGCGCATTACCTCTCGGACAGGCACCGATTTTTTTTTACTGTGATCTTCCTGAGCCTGAGGAGTCACAGTTGGAACTGGATTTGCTGTTAGGGGAAAAAATGTCCGAATATGTTCTCAACTTACACCAGTACAATAATACAAAAAAGTCATTTCATGATTATTATCAAACTATATAAATTTTATTATTTAATGTTTATCATATAAAATTTAATATAAAAATATAGAATATCCCAAAATATAAAATATCTCAGATAAAATGTATCTAAAGATTAATTGAATCTAAAACTAAGTTTTATATTAAATAACCACCGTTGTTGTTCGATTTTAAAATTTGTGAGAGTTTTTACTATATCAAAATTCTGAAATTTATTTTTGCGCGCATGCTCACCCTAACTTATTCATCATACAGCAAGAGCCAGCCACCTCAGGTCTTAAGCTGGAACCGGTGGTCCCACCGAAGAGGATCAGTACCATAGAGTTTTCTATTCACAGAAATCCTGATCTCTAAATCGGACTCTATAGTTTTATTTGCCAGCCTATCTATAGCCTCTACACATGTTTGCCGCATTACTAATGCGCGTAAGTTCCATAATGTGCCTAAACACACAGGCGATGTGCAATGAACATAATTCTTGTTCTTTTACTCTTTTCTTTTTTTTGTCTCTTCATCATCTATTAGCAACACACCATTTATGAACGCAACAATCAACCACTTTCATACCGTTCAGGCACAATATACACTTTAAAAATAGATGCAAATATGACTTCGATACACCTAGATTCCATAGCATTTTCCCAATGGGTCTAGCGGTGAGTGGGGGCGGTTTTCTGGCGGGGTGGGTGAGGGGGTTTGAGGGTTCTGCTCACAAGCAGCTTACAATCTATTAGGTTGTATGGTTGAGATGAAGGGTGAGAAGTGCTTGTTTCACAGAATGGTCCAGCCATCGTTTTCAACATATACTGAGTTTGGCCCAGACTTCAGCACAGAGGTCAGTAACCGGCCGAGCTTTAGGCCTGTAGGACGGAATGGAGAGCGTCAAACAGTCATTTTGGGTTTATTGTGTAATGTTGAGCATGTGGAATTTGCAAATATTTTGTTGTTGGGCATGGTGAACGGGACACGTGTTGTCATGTCCAAAGCATGAGTTTGTAATTGAAAAGTGTGCAGTTTAGCTTTGAGCTTTCTCCACAGACATTAAAACACACCGGGAACATTACTGCAGTAAAGCAAGTTTGAGGTGTGTGCTGAGGCTGCCACATCTGAATGTTCGTGTTTTGGGATTTAAGTGGTGCCAAGTATCTCAGGTGCGGCGGTGACACAGCTTCCATTGTATTGTCTTCTCGACAGCCAGTTACCATGGACAAGGGATGGAGAGATGCAGGGACGATGAGGACTGACATGGTGTCTATGAGTTCCTGAGTGTTCTTGATGGAGCGCGTCATATTTCTGATGTGTGATGGCAGGTGTGTCCAGAGAAGGCGAGACAAGAGAGAAGGAGATAAGATTAATGATCACGGAGAGCACATAAGGAGAATTATCGAAGTAAGAACATTGACGTGCTAGAAACGATGGAAGACCAGACTTCAACTGAGTTCCCATCCTTGTGGGTGTGAGAATCTGTAAATTGCGAGAGATAAGGGAAGACTATATAGGTGAACAGACACGGAGTCGGCAGATGGATACAGGGCGTTCGTCGATGGGGGTGTATGACAAATCACCACAGTTAATAGTGGTATCTCTCAGTACAGAGGTGAGCGAAATCATGCAGCGAAATAGACTCAATAAATCTGCGGTGAGCCATGAGGTCTGTATACAACCGCCAATCTCTAAAGAAAATGGCCAAAAAAGGTCTGACAGGGTATGGACCTCAAAGGAGTTGAAAGTCGAGGGAGGGATGTGGAGTGAGGAATGACTTTGGTGTTAAGTCTCGGCGTATGGCGGAGTAAAGGGAAGGTACCTCCAGTCCTCTCCAGCCCTACCTGTATTTCTCAGGTCTGGAGGTCTATGGATATAAGGGGGGTGATTGGGACACCATCTGGTGAAATGCACAGAAGCGTAGTACTGTCAATTGCTGTACCATCTTTCTGTGAGAGCTAGCATGGCGCAGTGGGGGTTGGGTACTGTGAACAGGGCAAGAGTTAGGCCCGAAACGCGTTGGCTGGGTCTCGCAGCCTTTTTTCCATGTTTGTACCGCTGCTTATCAATAGATATATACGAACTACTAAGAGCCTGTTTTCGAGCAGCTACCGGATTTGCGCAGGGTCGTGTAGTTACCATACTGTTATTGAGCTGACGAGATAATCCAACTCTACATCATCGCGGGCCCGATATTGACTCGGCTCTCAACTCTCCCGGAACCCTGACTGTCATTTGCGTCCATATCCTCCTACAGGTTCTCCTCTCACGTCACCTGAAAGCTAAACGTGGGAGAAAACTGAAATTCATCATCTTTCCACCGTCGCAATCTCGCAACGTCCTCAACCTATCTCTCGTATAACAGTCAATGGCTACACTCTCTACACCAGTTCTACAAGTCGCTGCCTTGGGATAACCCTTGACTCCAATCTGTCCTTCCAAACCGCACATCCAAACCCTCACCACCACCTGCCGCCTGCACCTGAAAAATATCTCCTGTATCCGTTCATTCCTTAACTTCGAAAGCACAAAAATGCTTCGTCCATGCACTCTCATCTCACGCCATGACTATTGCAACATCCTTCTCTGTGGCCTCCCACTAGCACCCCTCGCCACCCTCCAAATCCTCCTTAACTCTGCTGCCCGTCTGGGATTCACTCTCTCCTCGATACCCTCTGCGTCTCCCCTCTGCCAATCCCTTCACTGGCCTTCCCATTGCCAGCGAATCCAGTTCAAGTTAGCAACCTTGACCTACAGCTCTCCATAGACCATTCCCCTCCATACTCTCTGCTCTAATCTCCAGATATCTCCCGTCACGCAACCTCCCGCTCTCACAGGACCTTCTTCACTGCTCCTCCCCTTATCAGCTCCTCAATCAATCCGTCTCCCAAGACTGTCTCTCGACGCTTCAATCCACACTCTGGAACACACTGCCCACAACACCTCAGACTCTCCCCCACTCTCGACCAGCCTCAAAAGCAACCTGAAACCATCTCTTCAGGATTGCCCAACAACCAACAATAACCCTGCGTTCACTACACTATCCACAACCATGTCTGCCCCGTCACCTTCTGTCTCTCCCACCTTCCTTTTAGAGTGTAAGCCTTGCGGGCAGGGACCTCACTCCTTCTGTACCAGTTGTTCGAGAGTAATTTGTCACCTTTGTACTTGTTTGACCTATGTTATGTATGTAACCTGAATGTGCAGCGCCCTGGAACCAAGGGCGCTCAAAAATAAATAATAATAATAATAATAATAAGCAACCAGGCTCTCTATCTGCTCTGGCAAATCAGACCTGAACAATCAGCTCCTGATAGCAAACATATAACAGGAAAAGTTAATGTTTGTCTTGTTACACCTCACACATTTCTGGATTGTTTATTTCTTGACCTGAAGTATAGTGTTGTAAATAACTTCTCTGCTTATATTGCATGTTGTTCTTTTTAAAAATTTTAAGATCCTTTAAAGACTTCTGTCTTATGTGTATAAAAGGTCTTTGAATTTTCAGTTCTGGGATTCACTGCAGTCATCATCGTTCCAGATACCTGTGTCTACCAGACTACCAGAACTTTAATGAGTCACTCTCTGCCTTTCTAGCTGCTGTCCATGCTGAATATGGTGGTTACTCTGGACATTAGCTAGTAGTCATAATAATATCACTTGACTGTGTATTTTTCTAATAAACCCTATTTCAGTATGGAACATTACCCAGATGAATCTTCAAGGATCCTTCTTCATGTGGCTTTATTTTCTTATTTTTATGTTAATATTAAAGATTATGCTCTACTTCACCATAGCTAAAATCCTAGCTTGATAGAGATACACACATCCTCATTGATCATCATTATCGATATGTATGCTCCAGGAACTACAATTTAGCACATTTATCTAATGAATTGCTTTAGATATGCCATATTAAAGTTTTAGAAATAGGGACAATTAAGCATGAAGTTCTCATGGCTCATCTGTGATGGATGGTGAGTGTAGAACCATAGCAAAGGGTGGAATCTAAACATGTACAGTGATCTGTTCTTTATTGCAGGAAACCCCCAAGGTCACTCTGTCCAATGCAGTCAGCAGTTGACATCCAAACATAGCACAAAGTGGGCAGATGAAAAGCGAAGTCAGGCAAGCAATAGGTTGAGCAAGGTAGAGTTCAAGCAAGGTCAGAGAGAAAGCCAAAGGTAAGGCAGCTAGCAATGTCAAATAACAAACTGAGATCCATACAAGGAATCTATACAGAATTTGCTAGGGAGCACAAGAAGCAAAATCCAAGAGTAAACAAGGAAATAGGAAAAATGTCCATTAGTTCTATAACTGAAAGGGGAGAAGATTGGCAGTATGCATGGGACCCCTAAATTTAAGAGGACCGGCACATTAGTGCAAGACAGCAACCACAGTAGATGTTGTAGGAGAAAGTAGCATGGAGCGGAACAGAGGTAACCGGCCACTGTAGTGATCACAAACACAAGTCATGCCGCAGCTTATAACAGTAACTCTAACGTCTAAGTTTTCTATGTGTTCCTAGAACCACACAATCAAAGGTGATTAGGAGGAATACAACTTAAGATAAACTAGCAAATATGTTTCAAAATGTAACTGGTCTCCACTAGTATTTCTGAATTTGGTAAACATAAACATTATGCCTTAACTTTGCATAATTTGGTCTATGAGGACATTAATGAATGTGTTTTAAATAATTTTAATTATTTGTCCTAAATTGATAGTATATTTATAGATTAGGCATGTTTAAGTTATAATTGACAGAACATCTGACTCAAATAAGTGTAAGGATGTTTTTGAATGTTTCTATTAGGGTGCTTTTACACAGTGCCTTTTTGGTGCTTTCTTTGGGGGAGGGGCAAAAATCCACGGCAATTAATGTTGTGCATTTCTAAAAAGAAAAAACACCAAAAAATGCACCAAAACGCACTGTGTGAAAGCAACCTTACAGGTTATGTAAATCACAATAAAATTCTAAAATAAGAAACATGCATAATAAGAATAAATGAATTTTATGAAATCTGTGACACAGTCATGCAGAAATAGTAAAATATTTGCCCATTTTTGTATTCACCATACAGTATTCATATTCAGGGCCGCCATCAGAAATTTCAGGGCCCCTGTCAACCCCGCCCCTATCAATCCCGCCCCCAGCCAACCCCCATAGCCCCGCCCCCAGCCAACCCCACCAAGCAATTCCTGTCACTCAACCCCAGAAAAAAAAAAATGCAATTGCGCCATTGTTTTTGGATTTAGTTCTTTCTGAATTATACAACATACAGTTTATATTTTGTGGATCAATACGTATACAAGGGCCAGAAAATACCACTGCATGATCACCAAGTCACCACTATAATGTTACTGACCAAACCAGTATACCAAGACCAATAAAACCAAACAAAAGACCAAATAATACCGCCATATATCACTACATATGGTGACTTATACCACTATAATGTTACTGACTAAACCAGTATATTAAGGCCGATATTACCAATAACAACCATATACAAAGATGAAGTAATACCGCAACTTCACCACATAACTCCACCATAAAGATGCAGAATAATACCACAATACTGTTACTGAATATAATCCAATACAATAACACCAATATAACCACCATACAGTGACCATATAGGAAGAAATGCATGAAACCTGTCTAGGCCTCAAGCTCACTTTGGTGCTCATAGCAACCAATCAGAGCCCATAGCAACCAATCAGAGCGCCCCTTTCATTTTTTCAGAGCACCATATGAAATGAAAGGGGCGCTCTGATTGGTTGTTATGAGCCCTGATTGGTTGCTGTGGGAACAAAGAAAGTCCTATATCTAGCCAGTTTTCATAGATGTGGCAGATATAAGTTAATACAGTGCAGTTACATTTAGTGACTCACAGGTGACATCTGATAAGTCGCTTTCTTTCCCTTTTCTTCTCCATCCGGTCCTGGCCACCATGAGGACTTCTCCCGGCCATGACTTGTCCCTGCAGAATTCACAACAAAAACACCTGACACTCGTCACTTTATCATAATCCCACCGGTGCCCCATCATGTACAAAATCCCCATCCATAGTGCCCCAAATAGTAATAATTACCCCTTTGGTGCACTGGTCGTTAATTTTATAGGGACCCTGTAGGTAGATAGATAGTGGGCCCACGTAGGTAGGTAGCCAGGTATTAGGCCCACCTGTTGGTAGAGGGAGAACTTGAGTGGGGCCCCACACGGAAGAAAACTGAGTAGGGCCCCACTCAAGTTTCCTTACCTCCCCACAGGTCTGGTGAGTGGCCTTGAGCGGGGCCTCACAGGTCTGGTGAGGGATCCCACAAATCTCAGGGGGCTTGAGTGGCCCGCGCAGGGCCCTGATCAAGACCTCATAGATTTGGGAGCCCCAATCAGGACCCCTGGAATTTTCAGGGTCCCGTTCAAGGCTCCTAAGATTTGGGGGGCCAGCTCAAGGCCCTTGGGATTTGTGGGGCTCCAATCAAGGCTCTTAAGATTTGTGGGGCCCTGCTCAACACCCCACAAATCTTAGGGGCCCCAATTGCGGACCCACATATGCCAGGGGCCCCGATTGCGGACCCACATATGCCTGGGGCCCCGAGGGCGGCCCCTCAGACGCCAGCGGACCCGAGTGCGGCCCCACATATGCCAAGGGCCCCGAGTGCGGCCTCAAAGGGGGGGCCACATGAAACATACGCCAGGGGCCCCCAGTGCGGCCCACATACGCCAGGGGCCCCGAGTGCAGCCCCACATACGCCAGGGGCCCCGAGTGCGGCCCCACATATGCCAGGGGCCCCGAGTGCAGCCCCACATACGCCAGGGTCCCGAGTGCGGCCCCACAGGACTGGGAAGTGGCCTGGCATCTCTGTGGTGGAAATAGGGGGCTGTGCTGCAGGTTGAGATGCACATAACTTTACATTACATCTGTTTAGTGTTACTTACTTCAGCTTGCAGGCAGCATCCTGTGCACGGAGCAGTCGGTCCTTCCCCCTGCTCCCTCTGGCCGTGGGTGTGACGTCACTGCTCTGCTGGCAGCCAGAGGGGGAGGGGCCGACTGCACAGGAGGAAGCCTGCAAAGCCGGACCCAGCTAATTGATATGGTTGGGAGAGCAGGCCTGTGGTCTGCTCTCCCTTCCATTAATGTGGAGCAAGGGGGCGGAGCCTGGTGCCGGCGGCGGCCCCCCCCCCCCCTTGCCTTACAGTCTGGCCGGGCCCAGTACGGGAGTACTGGTTGTACCCCCGTATCGGCGGCCCTGTTCATATTTGTTTACAGTGAATAATTAAATAACACAGAACATTCTTGTTTTTGCAAAGTTACTATAAAATATTTTCTGTCATAATCAGTTTGATCACATTTCAGATAATAAACTGTTCAAATGTATAGTAAGTGAACGTGCTCAGATAATTTAATTTAAAATGTCCTCTTTTGACAGTGAAAACATTGTATCAAGGGCAAGAGGGAAGGAAAGTAATCTTTTGCAATTGTATTTTAATTAATTAAGTACTAAGATATTATTAACCTGTCATCTGTACTTTACCTTTCAAATAATACAACTATGTGCTGGAAAGCAAAGAGTGTACCTGAAAAGGAGAAATAAGCATTTATGTATCAGAGCAAGGAGTCAGTTGAGTGCAACAGACCTCTTAATTTCAAGATGGAGACGTCAGTTTCTCAAGTTCTGTTACATAGCTTAGCATGAAGTAATTGTTACTGCACCTTAGAACCAGAGTGAAAAATGAACAGCCATGTAATTCATAATACCTTATATGGTGGAAAACAATACATCTTTATGATTTTAAAATCCTAATGACTTTTCACATTCATGTGAATTTGTTGTAATGGGAGGAGTGTATGCAACTGATTCTCATTATTTTTCCTCTGGAGGCTGCAAGTCAATCAAAGGAGTCAAAGAAAGCTGTTTCATGAAGTTCAAATTTTTGTAACTCATTATTGATGCATCAATTTAAGATGTATTGATATTATGTTCTTTCTAAAAATGTTGTTGTACCAAAAGACCATGAGCAAATTAATTGATAATTTAGAGGGTTTAACTGGCACTCTGGTATATAATCAAGGCCAATAATAAGGATTTATTTTGTATATTAAAGTATAGTCATATGTATCTCTTATGTTGTTTTTATATATCTTTTATAAAACCCTCAAACTTAGAAACTTTTTTTTTACAATGTTTTATACCCTACTTCAATTGATTGTAAATCATTAAAGTAAGACAATTCAGTTTAAATTGCATTCATGTACAAGTGAATTCAAAGGGTTAATCTCACTTTAATTAGCTTTAACCTCTTACCACCACAGCCAGTTTTGGCCTTCCTGGCAGAGCCCCATTTTTGAAATTTGATATGTGACACTTTGTGTGAGAATGACTTTTTGACACTGTGATTCAGAAATTGTTTTCTTGTGACACAATATGCTTTAAGTAAGTAAGAAATTTTGGTCCAAAAAGTCCTTATTTATTTGTGAAAAATTTGAACAATTCACCATTTTCAAACTTCAAAAATTTCAGCGATTAAGACAGATAGTTATTCCTCTAAAAATACTTTATACCCAGCTTCAACCATATGTATACTGTAGGTCTGCATCATTTTTTAAATATTTTTTATAACATTATGGGAAGAGATGGGCGAATTGATTCTAACGAAGTGGAATTCGTTTAGAATTTCAGGAAAACTTAGATTCTGAACGAAGTCGAAGTTTGGGGTGATTCGCGGGAATGAAGCGTGTTTTTGATTGATAAAATGGCTGCGAGCACATGGCGTTACATGGGGCAAAGAAGTCTTGGAGGAAGAAAGGCATAGCCTGCATGACATGTGCAGAGATGAAGCCAATCAGAGACCGGCGGGATTCTGTGACGTCACCGCACACTCCTCTCACTGTGCTGTGTAGGGAAGGTGCCGCCGCCGCCGCTGCTGCTGCTTATGATATCTCATACAAAAGAACTCACTTTTATACAGCGATTTTTGGGGGGATGTCACAGCTTGTCTCAGAGACTGCTTCTCTTACGTTCTAATTCTGATTTTGTGGGGTATTGGGAACTAAAGTCCAGTGTGCGTCCAATGCAGCTGCAATCATTTTAATGCTATCTGCTCAGTTCTTCAGCCTTGAATATCCAAGGGGTTATCTAAGCCGTTCCTTTGTATTCGTTAAAGAAAAAAGCGTTTTAAAATCCAAATACCACTTAATTTTTGGTTGCTCATTTATTTTGCGCAATTTAGATCCAGGGGTTAATTAAGCGTTGTTCTGCTGTTGTGGTCACTAAAAGAAACGCTCTTTTTCACCGCCAAAGAAGAAATATTCCCTGTGCATAATTCAAAAACCGAAGGTTAAATTACAAGTTTTTCTTTTGTTGTGTTCCGAAAATACACCATTTTAACACGTACAAAGTGGTAATTGTTGGCAGCACATTTCTTTTGCACAATTTAAACACCCAAGGGTTAACTAAGTATTTTCCGCAGTTGTATTCATTAAAATAAACGTTGTTTTTCACCGCCAAAGCAAAATATTGCCTGTAGCATAATTCATACCCGAGTTTAAATTATAATTTTTTGTTGTTGTGTTCCATAAAATACATGCCGTTTTAACATGCTTAAAGCTGGTAATTGTTGGCGCACATTTCTTTTGCGCAATTTACATCCAGGGTTAACTAATTATTTTTCTGCAGTTGTATTCATTAAAATAAACGTTGTTCTTCACCGCCAAAGAAGAAATTTTGCCTGTAGCATGATTCATATCCGAAGGTTAATTACAAGTTTTTCTGTTGTTTTGTTCCGTAAAATACACGCCATTTTAAACGCTACAAAGCTGGAAAGTTTGGCACCCACATTTCTTTGCGCAATTTACATCCAAGGGTTAACTAAGTATTTTTCTGCAGTTGTATTATTAAAAAAACGTTTTTCACGCCAAAAAAAAATTTTGCCTGTAGCATAATTCATATCCAAAGGGTTTAAATTTAAAGCGTTTTGTTTTTTTTCAGTAAAATACACGTTTTAACGGCATTACAAGTTAAATTTTTCCGCCCATTTTTTGGCAATTTATCAATTCCAAGGGTTACCCAAGCTTGTTACTGGGTTCATTTGGGGTCAAATACAGGGTGGGGTATTTATCAAATACAGATATCTTCATCAACAGTGTCTGTACATTTTAGAACAAAAAGTATGTCAGATAGAGAGGTGGCAGGTCTTTACCTGCGAGTGGCAGTGGTACAAACATTCCTGGAGCAGGCCAAGTCGCAGCACAGCAAGGGGACTACAGCAGGGGTCACTCGTGAGGCCACAACTGCCGTGTATGTAGTGGCTGTGTCCTGACCAGCAACCCAAAGGGGTTTTTGATTGGTTGACTAGGTCATCCACTTCCTCCCAGATGACATTGACAACCTCAGCCAAGAGTCGGTGGGAACCTCAGACACAACCCCTTGTTGGCATGGCCCAGGAGCAGGTCAGCGGCCCACAACCTGTCCTCAACCCCCCCTCTGTCCCTCCGGTTTTCCCCCCGCCAGAGATCTCTATGTGGTCCTGGGCTCAGCGCCACTTATAGCGAGGATGAACAATTTGAGGAGGGCAGTCTGCAGCTATTGGCAGCGAAGAAAATGGGGCCAAAATCCCTGCTTCTGCAGTAGGCGGGAAAGTATAGATGTTGAGAGTGGCATGGAGGTCCATGTTGTGAGGGGTCCCGCCTCTGCATACCAAGACCGGTGATGAGGGGCCCGCAGTGAGATGAAAACCCCAAAATTGTGATGATTTCAGCCGACCGCACTTGGGAGCCGGGTGAAGCAAGGGCTTCATCATCGTCAGGAGAAGAGGGCGTCAGCTTGCGCATCAGGCAGCAGAGCAGCCAGCAAGTGGGTTGTGTGGCCGTGAGTCAGCAGGGTAGCAGCAGTATGAAAGGGCGGGAGCCAAGCGGCCACGGGGTAGAAACCCACTTCGCAGGTCCAAGAAAGTAGCGGCACGGAGCTCAGCGAGGCAGCGGCGGCAGAAGTCACTCCCGTGTGGAGCGTTGGGGGGTAAAATCAGTACTCGGAGGTGTGGCAGTTCTTTGCTAAGACACCGGAGGAGTGAAAATGGGTATATGTAGAATCTGTGGGCAGAAGTGAAGCGTGGCCCGGGGGCTAACGTTGGCACCCCGGCCCCTTTGTCAACAATGCAGCGTTACCATCCGGTGGCCCGGGGGAAACGTGGCTCGATGTGGTGGTCCATCCTGCCCGCGAGCAACAGCGCAGCAGCAGCGCCCAGTGGATGCATGCCATTGCAGCCAGTCAGTCTCCACCACCCCTGCAGAAGGGGCTGTTTTTTGTTTACCATCATCTCCCAGTCCAAATGCTCTTGCTCCTTGCTACTCATGGCACCAGCAAAGAGACAACAGTATGCGTGTAACCATCCTAAAGTGCAGAAGCTGACTGTGTCCTGTCCAAGTCAAGTTGTTGGTACTGCAGTCCCTCTTCGAATGGTGACTCTGCACCGTTCAGAGAAAATATGGCTTGTGCCAAACCGAGATGGAGAGTTCCCAGCCGTTTAAATTTTTTTTCCAAAAAAGGGGTTCCAGCATTCATACTATGTAGAACAGAAAATGGGCCAGTCCTTGAGCTTAAATTTGGGTTTTTTCCAAGGGCACCCCAGCGCGGCCCTTGGGGTGTAAATATGGTCGGGGCCCCCACATGTCCTTTAGGGCCCCCGGGTGAAAGGGCCCTTTTGAGGCCCCAACCCTTGGGCGGAGACGCGTTTCTCCCCCCAGTTTTCAAAATGCGGTCCTGTGCCAAGGTTCCCCCTCCTCCCCCCCCACCACCAAAAAGGTAGCCCCCCACAAGAAGTCCCTCAGGCCCCATGTTTAGGGGACAGCGGGGTCCCGCCGGGTTTACATTTCCCTTTCATTGGTGAAAGAAATCACCCCAGGGGGGGAACCCGTGCTCCCCCTGAGCCGAAAAGATGTGTGGCCCTTTTCCCCGCCAACTGCAAATCGGAAACCCCCGGGGAGGGCAATGGGGTAACATGGGTCTGCGCTGCACCCAGGAGGGATGGTTCCTGCGCCCCGCATGGCGCATGCTTCAATTGGTTGTGAAAAGGTTTCTGGAATCTTCCACTGATCGTCAAAGATTCTGAAATGGCCCGGAAATGTGCCTGCACTTCTCTTTTCCCAAAAAAGCCCGGAAACCCCCCTTGAGTTTCCGCCGGGAGAAAAAGCCTCCCCCCAAAACCCTTGATTGCCCATGTTTCCCCCCTTGGAAAACCAAACCCGAAAAATGTAGAACCGATGTTTTGAAGGAGAAAGGGGCCCTTAACAATTTTTTGAAGATTTCCCGGGGGGCAGGAGTTAAAAACCCCCCCCCCCCCCCCCCCAACCCCCCCCCCCGTCAGCCCAGGGCAGCCATGCGTGACACCCCGCCCTTTGCTGGACTAATTTAAGGGGGTAAAGTTATTTTTTTAGTCCCCCAGGATAGGAAAGAATAACCCTATTCCCCTGCTTCAAGTCCGGGGAAACGATTTCTGAAAAATCTGTCTGGGCAGGGGGCTGGGGGAAAATGGGGATACATCTCCGGGGGAAAAAAGTCCCAAAAGGGCTAAATGGGGAGGAAAGGGGAGGACCTTGGGGCGGAAACATTCCTGGTGAAAAAGAGTGGATTTTCTACCCAGGGCCCAAAAGAGGAGGAGGCTGGAGGAGGGAGTGGGATGAGGAAAACGAGGGAGATGACCTGCAAGGCCCCCGTGGCGATACAAATGGAAAATGGAAAGGCAGGGGCCCCGGGGTCACTTGTCAAATGGTCCGCTTTTGATTTTCCTGGCAGTGACAGGAAAAGTAACTTCCCAAACAAGGGTTACTTCGGTCCCACCCTAGTGGGAAACATCGCAACCCGGCCAAAATGGTACCTTTTTCCCCCCCTTCTGACAGGGAGGGCAAACCCCCAAATAATATAGGGAAATCCCCCGTAGTCCCTTGGCCGCTGCCTAATTTTTGGGATCGTTCTCTGACGGTCTGACCGGGGGGTTTTCAGCGCTCCCTCTACTTTCCGCGGTGGTGGGAAAAAGGTGGGGGGCGGGGTAGGAGGCAGAACCCGCTCCATTAGGGAGCAACCAAGTCTGGAGTAACGGGTGAGCACTTGCTTCACCCCCCTATGAGGGGGGCATCCCCCCAGCACAGCAGGACCCGGACCGTCCCCGAAACCGAAGGGGGTGGCCTACTTGGCCGCCCTCCCGCCACCCGTTTGAAAATCCGCTGGAATTCCCGGGGAGCCCCAAAATGGTGTGTGGGCCCCAAATTTCCGGTTTGCAGTTTGGGGAAAACTGTTGCCCCGGGCCAGTAGTGTCTATCAGGGGGGTTCGGCGGCGGGGCCCTTTGTTCCCCCAAAGGGGAAGTTCCCATGGGAAATGTGGAAAGACTGCCCTTTTTCCCAAAAGAATAGGCGTGGATTTGGCCGGAAATTACACACCAATGCCTTAGGCATCAGACCACATCGCCATACGCCCACCCCAAAAAGTGGAAATGATTGGGTTAAACCCTGCCCCAGCCCCAAATTTTGATGCCGCCCCCCGCCCGAAGACCTGTGCCAGTTTTTTCCCCCCCCGTTCCCCCCTCTTTTCCCGGGACTGGTTTTTTCCCCCCCCCCCACTGTGTAATTTTGCCTTCTGACCTATGCTGCTGTTGTCGGTCACCCCCCAGGTAATTTTGCCACCTCTGACCCTGTGTTGCTCCGCCGCACCTCCACTTGTCCCTTGGAACTTGTGGCCTACTTGTTGGTGCCACCCCCCACACTGGTTTTTGTGACTCTCTGACCCATGCGCTGCGTGGCTGCTGCCGTGACCCCACACTCTGTCATTAGGGACTCTGTGGCCCATCCCGTTTGGGGCACCTCCCCCACTTGTCCTTTGCCACTGAAGCCTCCTGTTGGCCCTGGGTGCTTCTTTTGACCCAACACTGTGTTTTTGGGGCCCCTCTTAACCTCATCTGTTTTTTCCCCGCAGCACCTCCCCACTGTCATTGTACTTTGGCCCACTTGTTTTTGGGCCCCCTTCAGAATGCATTGTGCCACGTTGGGCCTCATGGCTGCTGTGGCTGCTGCCGTGACCTCCACACTCTGTCATTGGTGCCACTCTGTGGCCTACTCCTGTTTTTCCACCTCCAGAATGTCATTGTCCCACTGTTGACTCATGCTGCTGCTGTGGCTGCTGCTGTGCCCTCCAAAAATCTGTCTTTGTGCCACTGTCTGACCTGATTGTGCTGCTTTGTCTGGTGCAGTGACCTACACACTTTTTAAATTGTGCCCGCTCTGTTGGTTCCTACTCCTGTTTTTGCCCCCCAGAATGTCATTGTGCCACTGTCTACCTCATGCCGCTGCTTTGGCTGCTGCCGTAACCTACACACTGTGTCTTTGTGCCGCCCCTGTGTCCTACTCCTGTTTTTGCCACCTGCAGAATGTCATTGTGCCACTGCCTGACCTCATGCTGCGTTGGCTGCTGCCGTCACCTCAACACTCTGTCACTGATGTTGCCACCTGAGCCCTTATCTTGTTTTTTTTCTAGCTGTCGCTGCCATGACTTTATCAGGCTACATTCCTGCTTCAGTTTTTTGGTCAGTTTTGCCCTCTTAAGTGCCCAGGGAATTTTATAGTGAAGTAATTTTCTAAGAGCGGCGGCAGTCATGTGCGTGTCATACTAAAACACAACATGTATAAGACCAAACAAGCTCTCTAATATTTAAGCATGGCACAATGTTCTACAGCACCCTACAGGCTCTGTTCAGCCTGGAAATAGCTGTTTTTTTAACACGATTCGTCCCAAAGTAATTCGGATCGAAACAAATTTTGTCGGAAAATTCGGCAAAGTCACCGAAACGAATTTTTGAGAAATTCGCCCATCTCTAATTATGGGTCTTAGAAATGTAGTAGTAATTTTGACATTTTCAAGAACATTTGCAATGCACACTTTTTTAGGGTCCAGTCCAGTTCTGACGTGGCTTTGTTTGGCCTGTATATTAGATACCCCCATAAATGACTTCATCTAAAAAACTACACCCCCTTAATGTATTCAAAACAGCATTTAGGAAGTTTATTAACTCATTAGGTGTTTCACAAGAATTAAACCGGAAGGAAAATTTCAAACTATGTAACTATGTAACAGTAGATGTGACCAGGGAAATGCAAACTAATGTTGATTCCCCAGATTCCTCCTTTTTCAGAGATATCCCATATGTGGCCCTAGTGTGCTATTTGGCTCAACCACAATCCTCTGGGTAGGAGGAGCCATAGGCCCTTGGGGTCTTATTTTTCATTACGTTTTTTTTGGGGCCCTTTAAAGGGTTTGGTGGACATCCTAAGGTGCTAAAATTAGTAAAACCCCCTAAAAGACCCATTTGGAAAAAAACCCTTAAGGAATATATCCAGGGAGTGTGAGTATATCGACCCCAACAGTTTTTTCGAAAAATTTTTTTAGCGTTAGGTTGTGAAAATGATTTTTTTTTCCAACAATCTTCAATTTTAGCTGAAAATGTTTATTTTTTTTGCAAAAAATCCGGGGAAAAATGCACCAAAGTTTGTTACGCAATTTTTCCAAAATTCAACGTATCCAAATAGGGTGTAAACTGTTTTTGGGCGCGGGGGCTGGTTGTATAAGGGGGGGGAGGTTTTTTTTTTTTTGAATGCGAGTTTGGGGGGGTGCCCTGTAAATTTGCAAAGCCCCAAAGCCCCGAACAATAAAACCTTCCAGAAGTCAACCCCATTTTGGAGTTAAAAACACCCCTCATGGATGTCTCAGGATGTATTGTGTTTTTTGGGGTATACGGGGGTTCCATAGTTATCTTTATCTTTGGGGCAAAAAATGGGGTGAAAAATTATAGTTCCGTCATTGTTTTTGGGGTTTCAATTTTGCAGTGTTCTCCGTGCAGTGTAAATGACATGATAACTTTACTATGTAAAAATGTATGAAGAATCCAGCAACTTCTTTGTGAAATACGTTAGATAAAAACTTGCAGCTTTATTTTGTACAACTCCGTGCAACACCAACATAATGCAAGGGTGAGCTGAAGAACCTCTTTTTTCTTTTTGTATGTATGTATTTCTTCCAAAACTTTACTATGTAGGTCAGTACAATTACAATTATAAAAATGATATACAGTTCTTTATGTTTTATTACTTTTCTACAATAGAAATCTGTCTATAAAAATTGCATTTTTATGTTATCCTATTCTGACTGCCATAACTTTTCTATTTTTCTCTATAAGGAGCTGACTATAGACTTGCTTTTTATGGATGAGTTGACGTTTTTATTGGTACCATTATGGGGTGCATATGACATTTTAATCACTTTCTTTTAAGGTTTTTTTGAGGCGTCTTGAACAAAATACAGCAATCCTGGTAATGTCTTTTATTTTAATTTTTTTACAGTGGTCACTGTGCAGTATAAATGACCGTCTAGCTTTACTAGGCAGGTCGATACGATTACACAGATACCCAAATTGTATATGTTTTTTATGTTTTACTGCTTTTAAACAATAAAAACACTTTAATTCAAAAAGGAAAACATGTTTTTGCATTACCATAGTCTGAGAGACATAACTTTTTTTTATTTTTATGTGTACGGAGCTGTGTAGGGGCTTGTATTTTTTCAAAATGAGCTGAAGTTTTTATTGGTATGATCTTTGGGGGGACAAAGCTTTCTGATCAGTTTTAAATCCATTTTTTGGAAGGCAGGGTCAAGAAAATACTGCAATTCTAATAGTGATTTTTTATTTTTAACAGGGCTCACTGTGCAGTATCTGTGACAAGTTAGTTTTACTCCCTGGGTCGATACAATTACAGTAATACCCAATTTATATAGGTTTTTTTATGCTGAAGAGCTTTAAAAAAAGTGTTTTTTGTGTAAAACAATATTTATGCATCGCTATATTTGATAGCCATAACTTTTTGCGGGATGAACCTTTGTTTTAATTGGTACAAGTTTGCATTTATATGAGTTTTTAATCACTTTTTATTCCATTTTATGTGCTGTGGGATGAACAAAAATCGCAAATCTTCTTTTTTTTTTTCTTTAGTGTTCACCGTGCGGGTTAATTGACGTGATATATTTATAGGGCAGGTCATTCCGCATGCGGCAATACCAAATATGTGTACTTCATTTATTTTTGTTCTTTTTTGAATCAATTGCCGTTTGTAAAGGGGAAAAGGGCAGTGGACGTGTTTTTTATTTTATTTTTACTGTTTGTGTTTCACTTTTTTTTCACTTTTTTACACTCTTTTCACTATTCCCCATAGGAGATTTGATCTTACGATTACTTATACAAAAGGAGAGCAGTACAGAGCAGAAATGGTGAGCTATACTGGTCTCCAAGGCGACTGTCAATCACCCTGCCCAGCAATGCCCACAATGCATTGCTGGGAATGGTGATGTGACAGACAGCCCGAGAAGTGTTCATTACACTCCCGGACTACTTGGTAGGAGACCGCAGCAGCAAGATTTTGACATTGCTCGCTGAGAGCAGGCAGAAGAAGCTCCCTTCTTCTGTCCGTGACTCAGCTCTGACTGCAGCTAAGGGGTTGATCAACTGCAGCCAGAGATCACTTTGGCCGTGGGTGATGCGGCATGAGGCCAGCAGTAATATACCTGTAATATACCTGGTCCCATTTCGCGATTGTGTGGGGCTAGTTTGCAATCCCACATGATCTCCAGGACTAGTGTTGAGCGATTTTTATCGACAAAGTTGAAATCGGCAAGGTTTTTATGGTGATCGAAATTTTCAGATCATGCGATAATTAAGGTTAAAATCTGTGCATCATCTATTAAGATCGCGCCATTTTCGGTGCTTCCTGTCATTTTGCGGCCAGCAAATCAGATTACAGAATAGAGCAGGGTGAGATGTGTGTGCGACGTCATGACTGGGATGTGTATGGTGCGATTGGCTGGAAAAATCACATGACCTCGTATTACATAGAACAGCGTTTCCTGTTCAGCCTTAGTGTCTCTCAGCGTCTCATAGAAATAGGACGTGCGCTCTGCCTGGGGGCCAAACAGCTCGGCGAAATTAGTCTATTTCTGCAAAGAGAAACCCTCTACTATTAGCTGTGATCCTTCCAAATTTAGTTAGATTAGAGATTTGAAGATTTTATGGAGTTAGCTAGAGAATTTTTTAAAACAGCATCTAACCGCTGTAAAGTTTACGGGAGAGCGGGGGGGGGGGGGGCGCGGGGCGAACACAGACAAGTCTATCCCGTAAAAGAACACTGGATAAAGTTCACCAAGACTTAGTGTAGATATTGCACTGCAATGTCTTTATTATTAACAAATTTTCTATTGAAATATTTCCTGGATTTTTGGGCAGCCTGAACTTATATTGGATACACATCATTTTTAGTAACTGCAGGTCTCTTTGTTAGATGCAAAACCCCCACTTTTATTATCATATACATTTCAGATAGGTGTTCATTATCATTTTACCCATTCCACCTGTGTTGATATATCCATTTGCAGTTAAATTACAATCCAGCAATCTTGTAGTCAGCAAAAGGTTGTTTGTTGGCCCAAAAAAACCCTGTATCATACGAAAACATAATTTGATACGTGTTTTTTGACTTTTGCGCACCCAGCTTTGTTCATTGACGCAGCATCCACGTAAATCTTAAAACAGCAATTCTATAGTACCACGGTGGGAAATTTAAAGGTGCAAAAAATACCGTGTATTTACGAAAACATAACAGATACGTGTTTTTTGCACTATTGCCCAGTCCAGATTTGTTGATAGGACACCTTGCAGTTAAATTTGAATCAAGAAATTTTGTTTTGATTAGAGGGATTTGAGAATAGCGTGATTTGCCGTCTTTTAATAAGAGACTTTCCAAAACTATTCCATACCTTCTCAAATTTTTATATTTCTGAACATGGGGCAAAATGCAGGGGGTTTAAACGAGCAAAGAGGGGGGTAGCCCTGGAGGTAGAGGTTTCGAGAGAAGGTGCTCCTTCCAGTGCTGGGCGACAAAAACCATGCCAGCGGATCGTCAGTTGCAGGACCGTCAGGCCTGTCATCGCTGGGTCAGGGCCCTGTAAATTTCTAAGTAACGAACATCGTCGCCAATCTGTCCTTCAGTGGTTAATGCAACCTGCATTAGCAGTCTACCTCCTCGTCCTCGCAGTCACGGCCACAAATGTCGTCATCAGCATCGTCAGCATGGATCATGGGTTTTGGGGTCTGCTGTGGTCCAGAACAGGCATAGTCAATGTCCAGTTAAACTAAAATGGTGGTTGAAAGACTCCTTTTTCCCCGGGACTTTTTAAATCGGGGGTTATGCAGGTTTGGGGCTCATGCTGTGGCCCAGGCGGTATAGTCAATGTCCAGTGAAACTAAAATGGTGGTTGAAAGACTCCTTTTTCCGGCACTTTTTAAATGTGGGGGTCATGCAGGTTTGGGGCTCATGCTGCGTTCCAGGACAGGGATATTCAATGTCCAGTTCAAGTAAAATGATGGTTCATTTTTATACTGCCTTCTGGCACTTTTTTAATTTGTGGGTGATGCAGGTTTAAGGGTCATGCTGTGGTAAAGACAGGGATAGTGAATGGGTGTTGACTTTTTTTCTGTGGCTTTTATAGCCTAAGTGTTTTTGGGCCCAAGATGTAGCAGGTATCCATTTAAAATGTTGTGGCTGTTAATTCCAGCTTCTCCAGCCCTGTTTGGGTGTAAGAATGAAGGTGTTGTTGCTCTCCCATAGACCTTAATGGTCATCGGAGATGATCGACTATCGAAAACCTTATCGATGGTGGCCGACTATCGACTATCGATCGATGTCGATAGCCAACGTAATCGCTCAACACTACTACAGGGTCATCCATTCATCCATCCATTACTACAGGGGCATCCATTCATCCATTAATACAGGACATCCATCCATTCATCCATCCATCCATCCATGACTACAGGGCATCCATCCATCCATTACTAAAGGGGCATCCATCCATCCATTACTACAGGGGCATCAAACCATCCATCCATTACTACAGGGCATCCAGCCATTACTACAGGGGCATCCATCCATCCATTACTACAGGGCATCCATCCATCCATTACTACAGCGGCACACCCCCAAA
>JAODAL010033536.1:0-45444 GCA_025379985.1 Phyllomedusa bahiana
TGCTTTTTTTCCCTTGACAAAACGTGGATTTTAAAGCTGCAACCGGGTTTGGTTTGGGCAGTCTGAATTTTGAGGGAAAAATTTTTTTTTTTCACCCAAATTTCGGCAAAAGAATTGGGGAATTTGTAATCCCAAGGTTACAATACCAAAAATATCTTTAAATTTTACAGCGGGATGCAGCAGCAATGATACTGCTGGTATAAGATCAGACATGAAGTAGTGAAACAGCATCAGGAAGACCAGAAATAGGAAAAAGAGGCAGGACAAGGTCTTAGTAGAGGAACATGGTCAAAGTAGAATAGGAGCATAAAGATAGGATGCAGGGGGCAGGAATGGAGCCAATGGTCATAACAAGGAAAGTAGTTCAGGAACTAGTTGTATTAAACAAGATGAAAGCCTGGAACATAGTCAGGAGCATGACAAAGTCAGACCCAGTTGTAGTACTAGAAGAACCTTGTGTGGAGATCAACAGGCAAGACAGGACCAGGAACAAGGCAAGAAAGTGTCCAGGAGACTGAAATATAGGAACCGAAGCCAAAATCATAGCAACAACAGCTTATGCAGCCAAATCAGGAACTATTCTGTCCTAACAGGCATTAATCATCCTGGCCATGTTTAACCAGCTAGACTTTGATGAACAGTTTGCAGACATCTGATCCACAAAGAATAGGAAAAAGCATTAAGTTGCATAGTAATAGTTCCCAGAAGCAGTGAATAGTTAACCATTACTTTGCCACTCTGCAGGTGTGGTCAAACCCCTAACAAATAATGAAAAAAAGGAAAATGAGTTGTGCAATGCTGGCACTTAGGCAATGGTCTTTCAAGACCCTGCTAAAATTATCCACCAGTATAAAATTTGGAAATTTGTTTTTACAAATCTATTCCCAATAGTAAGTATAGTAGTTTTAAAAAGAGTAAGAAAAAGTGAGTATATGCTAAGAGTGTTGACTGTGACAGATGTAATACTATGTGTTTTTTTTTAATACCCCTGAACTTTTTGTAAAAATAAAGTCTTGCGGGGACTTGGGGTCCCCCAAAGCAAGATAAGCCCCATTTTTTTTACTCCACTGACAGGCAATTCTAATGATTTTTTCTTTTATTTACCCTTTATACATTTTTTTTCTTACTTACCCGCCTAAGTTCCAAAATGCGCCAAACAACAGGGGGGAGGTCCCAATGAACTTTGGGAAAACCTTTTTTTTGAGCACACAGAAAACCACTGTAAAACATTAGGGGGAATCATAAAACAAAAAAAAATAGATGAGAAAATGAACTTTGATGCACCTAGATCCATACATGTCTCCCTAAGTTTTTGATGATACAAATAAATTGGGGTTTTCCCCATCGATACAACATTAAATAACCCAAAAGGGTAAATATGAATGGCGGGATACTTAATTTTTTAACAAAATTTAGCAAGATATATAAGAGATTCCAACAAGTCCTGCCCAAGGAGCTATATGCAGAGAATTCTAGATTAAATTTAAATGTTTTTTGGATCAACCCCATCTGAAAAAACCCCGAAGTTTTTTTACTTTTTTTTAAGTGAGGTGGTTGACAAGTAAACAGACAGACAAAAGAAGAGAAAAAGAAAGGAGAAGAAAGAGAGAGGGAAAAAAATTAGTGTTTGTCAGTAGCAATAAAGAGACTGCAGCGGGATGAGGGTTGGTCATGGAGTGGATAAAGGATAAGGATAAATAAGATGGACGGTTAGATAAGATAACACAATACGAAGATACAAAAACATTTTTGATGTGTTTAATAGGATCACTTCCTCAAGGAAAGAAAATAAAGGTGATGACTGAAAGGTCAACCTGTAGAACCATGTTTTCTCAAGGTGAGAAATCTGTTCTAAGCTCCCCTATATGATATTATTATTGTTTATTTTAAATGCCTTTAATTAAAGGCGCGTATATTTGTGGGGGTTATATAATTAAATTTTCAAAGTACAATAACCTGATAAATGATAAAAACGGAACAGAGGGAAAAGGGGAAACCCTGCCCGCAAAATCCTACAATCTACGAGAGAAGAGGGAAGAGACAGGAGGTGAGGGGCAGACATGTTTGTGGGGTGATAGAGGGGCAGCCAGATTATTGTAGGTTGTAGGCTATCTGAAGGGGGGGGATTTGGGTTGGTTTTGAGCAAATAAAAGGGGAGGAATTTTGGATTAGTTCTAAGTATTTGTTGTGTGAGGAGCGACAAGAGGAGAGAGAGAAAAGGTCTTGAGGAGCAGAGATTGCTGTGACAGGTGTTTGGAGAAAAGGCGGATTTTTGGGGGGTTACAGGTTATGGAACCTTGTGGTCATGGTTGGTAACTTAAAATGAATTTGCTGGGCAATGGACAGCCAGTGAAGTGAATGGCAGAGGGGAGAGGCACAGGAGAAAGGTGGATCAGACAGGCAGCGGAGTTAAGGATGGATAAGAGGGAGCAAATAGATTAGAAGGCCGGGGAGAATTGCTGAAGTATGTAGGCGGGGAATTACAAAAGGGCAGTGTAGGAGTTTATAGTTTCAAAATCAAGGAATGAGTGGAATTAAGAGATATGTTTCAGGTGGAGGCGACAGGCAGAGGTAAGGGCTTGGATGTGTGGCTTAAAGGAGAGGGAGGAATCAACGATTATCCCATGACAGTGGACCTGTGGTACTTTTGAAAGTGTGGGGCAGTTGACTGTGATAGATAGATCAGGTGGGGGAATAGGGGCAGTGTCGGACTGGGGTGTCTAGGGCCCACAACGGGAATTGACTCTAGTTGCCCACCAATTGTGTTTTTATGGGCCCACTATTAGAGTTTATTTTAGGGTCCCACCCTACAACCTCGTAAAATGATGTCTGCCTCCTTACTCTGATTTTTGCTTTTCCCTTTCCTTTCTATTTTTTTTTGCCTCTTCTGAAAACAATTGGAGTAAAAAAAACAACTTTAGGTTCCCCATGCTCGGGGGTCCCGGGGTTTCCCCCTATTCCCCTGTCGGGAGATGGTGGAGAGATGACAAATTCAGTTTTCTCCACATTCAGTTTTAGAAGATGTGAGAAGAAGAAGGAGGATATAGACAATAGACACTGTGGGATCCTGGAGAGCAGAGAGTAAACATCTGGGCTGGAGATGTCAAGTTAAGTGTCATTAGCATACAAGTGGTACTGAAAGCCATGTGATGCTATTTGCTGACCTGAGCCAAGAGCATGGATAGAGAGGAGTAGGGGACCAAGGGCTGACCCCTGGGGGGCAACTACAGACAGAGGAGGAGGTGGAGCAAGAGTAAGAGATGCTAAACATCTGATCAGTAAGGTTCGAGGCGATCCAAGAGAGGGCTGAGTCCGTGAAGCCAAGGGATGAGAGGATTTGTAGCAGGAGGGGATGATCTTTATTATTATGATATAAATGGGTAATTTCAGTGAAACGTTTCTCAATGAAAGATCGCCATTTTAACCTGAGTACTATATAATATTGATTATTATGGCTGCAGAACACACATCCCTTGCTAGGCGAACCCAGGGTTTATTTTCAGAGTTATGAAGTATATCTCAGATATATTTGAAGTTCACAATCTGATAGACCAGTGCCTCCGTCTGACCAGGTCCTCACTCTTGGACGAGATTAGGACCATACAAAAGTGCTAAAATAACTCTGGATTTGTTTCCAGAAAGAGGATGCAATGTGTACAGGAACTGTCTGCAAAAGATAGAGCAGTTTGGGAAGTAATGACATTTTGATAACATTGATTCTCCCAAACCAAGAAAAATATTATCCGTGCCAAGTTCAATTCCGTGAAAAAATTGTGATATAGGGGATTAAAATAAAAAGTCTAATTTCCCCCCCGATGCCCCCGGGGGGAATTTTAAAGGGTTTGTTACCATGCGTTTCACAGAGTACAGGCAGCTCACATGCTGGGGCAGAATGTGGGTGGGTTTTTAACAGTGATTTGAATATTTTTAAGCTTCAGTACGGCTTTTCTAAAAATGCATTACATTAACAGGTAGAACACTCTCAAAGTGTTTCCTGAGCCGAAAAGTTGCCCTAGCACTAGAATGCGCCTGATTCAGACCTGCTGTAGAGTGGGTTATAAATCGGCGCATTTTAGGCCATTATTTTGTGCAGAAAATTTTGGGGTTCACTGCCAAAATTTTGCATGTACCTTTAATCTTCATAAAAATTACTACAGGGCTCCAAAAAATGAAAACAAGTACTTATCAAAGGTAAGCAATCTAATCTTGTTAGAGATAAAAACTTTGGGCCACATGTATGAAAACTCTTAGGGCTAAAAATTTGCCTTGTTGCCCCTGCAATCAATCGAGCACCCTCTCATTTCAATAGGTGCTATAGAAATAAAAAGGGGGGGCTTGATTTTTGCTATGGGCAAAAAAAAGTAGTTTTAGACCTAG
Organism: Phyllomedusa bahiana; assembly: GCA_025379985.1. Taxonomy (NCBI): domain Eukaryota; kingdom Metazoa; phylum Chordata; class Amphibia; order Anura; family Hylidae; genus Phyllomedusa; species Phyllomedusa bahiana. The sequence continues at coordinate 4,378 of JAODAL010033536.1, forward strand.
GGGCGTTTTATAAGTGCACTTTGTTCCTTTTGACCCTGGTGTGTCATCTCTGTTCTCTTTTTAAACAAAGGGAGATATAGATGTAAACCCAAAGCACTTGTGTGATTAGAGCAGATAAAAATTCTTATCCCTGCCCGAGCTGCAAAATGGCCTCAAATTTAAAGGGAAAGATTTATTGTACCATTAGTAAAGAAATGTTTTACTTGCTTTCAGTTTTTGTTTTTAAATTGGTTGATTGCATCATGTGATTGGGGCAACAGAACATGAACCTAGGTTTTTTGCATATTATGGTGATCTTGTATGGAAAATTTTGCCATGATTAAGGGTGAAACCACCTGAAAGATGTCTTTTCTTGCTGATATGCACTAATATGCATTTTTAAAGGAATTAAATAAAAATATTGTTTTATGATGGATTCGGAGAACATTAATTGTGTGTATTTCTAGGCTGTGCTGTATTGTGATATCACTTTAGTGTTTATATGTTAAAATCTGAGTTCTAATGTAACAATGTCTAAAAAATTATGTATATTTATGTACATGTAGGTTTGTTTTTGTAATTCAATTTCTTTAAAATTTTTGTTGTATTTCTATGTTGCACCTCTATTGTGATATCATAATAAGTGTGTTTAAAAGGTTTTAAAAAACTTTTAAAAAATATTGAAAATAAACAAATCATTTAGTTTTAAAAATTTTTTGTTAGAATGTGTTATGAAATCTTTTTGTATTTCCCCCGAAGCCCGGTTCAAAACATGTCTTATTTAGGGTAATTTTCTGTAGCATATTAATTTTTTCACAAAATAAAAAAACACATATTTGCATGCAGTTCACTTAACTTTAATCCTAGTTTCTATTTTTTACTGTAGTCAATTATCTCCTGCTCCTTAGGAGCTTTCATCTGCCAGATCAATGATTTTTTTTTTAAATTACATGTAAAATTAAAAGTTTTAAGACTTTTTTCCACTTTTCTAGTAGAAAAAGTGTGTGGAATCTGGAGAAAAAAAAAGTGACAACAGTGACAGCAATACTGCATGGCGCTAGAGCTCCTAAAGCTATGAGTATACAACATTCTGCATTAATGAAGCCTGGCCGATTAATCAACACCTTTTAGTTGAGCAGAAAATGGTGAGGTAAATAAAATACAAATAGAAAGTGTTCTGTATACCAATCAAACCACGTAGAACATATAAAGGTAAGTAAAGTAGAACAAGATAATAATTAGCTTCAATTGGAACTTTAATAAGTGAGCTGTACTGTTCTGCTTTTCAGTTCCTTCTCCCTTTCTTGACAGGCTAAAATTATTATTCTTCTCATTCTCAGTTTTTAGACTCATGGGAGGTTGTAACTGTACTTTGGGCTGCAAGGAATATGTGCACATGTACCATTAGAGAAAAACTGAATATCTGAGCTTTTATTGCTCTCTGAAGCATTGTCCACTATGATATCCAATTGTATACCTGAATAGATGTCCTAACAGTTCCTAATTTTGTCTGCTTAGTTATAACAAACATCTATTCTTCTTTTCAACATTATTTTTTATTTCAAAATATAACAGATTGACAAGTGGCTATATCAGGCCACTGTTGTTTATCCGACCAGTATTTGTCCGGTTTATGTGCCGTCCCCATGGCCGCGTGGAGGTGGGGGGATGGCTTTTCTCTGCAATGACCGGAGAAAAGCCCTCCTCCTTTACATTGACATGCACATATTCCGTCTGAAAACCAGACGGAAGAATGTGCATGCATAATGTTTTTCAAACTGCCGGGCGGAAAACCAGTGCAGTGGGGACTGCTGCATGGGTTTTCCATAGAAGCCCGTTGTGCTCGTTTGTGGCCGGTTTTTCAGACGGTCTGCAAAACCCCAAGCCGTCTGAAAAACCTGCCGAAAACCCGTGCTGTGGGGACATGCCCTGAGTAAAGGAGAACAAGCTGCCATCCAGCAACATCAATAACAGAGCTGAGTCAGTAAACTAGGCAGGTCCACCAAACTATGTATTTACATGAGTATACCAGGATTTTAGTATAATGCTTTATTGGGGAGATTCATCAAAAGAGTTCAAGTATGGAAAACCTGGTGACAAACTGCTATGTGAGCTTTAATTTCATGTGTATCCATTGATATACTGGTCACCAAAGGTTTTTGGCAGGAAATTAAAGAAAGTAAATCAGAGAGAAACTTCTTCTTTTATCTTGTCTTTTTTTGGATTTAATTACTTTTTAGCTGGAATTCATATAATCTTTTGGTACTACATTTGGCAATTCAGAACATCAATTCCCGATTACTACTACAGAAAGGCTAAAAGTTATTTATAAACTTTATAGCTGTTATTGTTGCACAATTTTATTCGCTGTTTTATCCTATTGATCAACTAAATTGAAAAAAATATACATATGAATACGTATGTAGCCATATGAAATTCTAGATCCAGTCTGATGGCAACTCTGGGATCAGAAATGAAATCTTCCTTACAGCAGATTGGTTCCGCCTTATGGATTTCAAAGCTTTCAATTGCAATTAAAAGTTACATTAAAATCATGAGATTACAGGGCAATCAGATATACAGCTCTGGAAAAAATTAGAAACCTGCAGTTTTCTAAAAATGAGAATCTTACATCTGAAGCATTCCATTCCGTGTCAGTTGGGAAATTCCAACCAAAGTACACCATTCTACTTAATGTGCTTTGATTAGGTGATCACGTGAACCAAATTTTTATTTAATGAAAAGGAAAGTATAAAAACACTGCTGTGGTCTTCACAATCCTCTTGCAATAGGACAAGCTGGATGGCAAAACAAGTGCTAGGAATAGGCCAAAAGGAATCATGGTTATTTCACCAAATATTGATGTCTGAACTCTTCCTGACTTAAAACATTTAGTCTTATTGTTTCTAAATAAATATGAATGTGTTTTCTTTGCATTATTGAGGTCTGACAGCACTGCTTCTTTTTTACTATTTTGAAGATTTTTCATTTACTGCAAATAAATAAAAAAAAATTTGCTTTGAATTTCGGAGACATGTTTATATAATAAAATAACAATGTACATTTTTCTCAAAAAATGTACCATTGAAGAGAGAAATCAGAGAAACTGAAAATTTTGCAGTGGTCTCTTAATTTTTTCCAGAGCTGTAGATACCTGATAAAGACTTTGTGCAATAAACCAAGGACTGGTGCTTTGTTTGCCTATAGACACAATGACGTATATTTGATGTGTCGCCCGCAAATGCATGTTTACATCTATACTAACCTACCCATCCATTTTATTAGCATCCATATTATAGCCAAAATAACATGATGTCCTGTGGTTCTACTGAACCAAACTTAGATCACCATAGGTTACTATGTGGGCTTCAGTTAGTTTAAGGAATTCCATATCATGGTTCAGTAGAACTTGAAGGAGTTTTCTCACCACGCTGTTTTACAGACCCACAGGCAGCTTTGGACTCACGCTTCCTGGTCAGGCTGTGGGTGGTTCCATAGCTGTGATTGGCATATCAGCCCTGCTATTACTAGCTGATTCTATAAGAGTGACATGACTGCTGAAAGTCTGTAAATAGCAGTGCACAAGGCTATAGAGCTCTAAGGGTATGTTCACATGGCGTACTGGGTTGTGTACTGTACGTATGTTTTGGAAGGACGTGCTGATCAGTGCGTAATTCCAAGGACAGGGGGGCTGGCCCCCGGCCGGCCCCATTCACTTCTATTAACAGCGGGGCGTAAGCACCGTGAAGAAGTGACCTGTCACTTCTTTTCCCCGGTGTACAAATTTCAATCATATTGTAAACCAGAGGGAGACGGCACGTAATTCATATTCTTATGAGAGCTATGAACTTCCGTAATTGTGACGCGTGTTTCGCCCTTATTAAAGCGCAAATATCCGGCAAAATGCGCAACCCAATTACGCCATGTGAAAATACCCTAAGGCTTAAAACTTGCCATTAACTTAGGTAAACAAAACTTATGTGTTACAGATAAGACTCAGCAAGGAGTGACTCACCATGGTCTAACTGACAGCAGCTTGGAGCAATGAGAGATAAGAGAGAGCAGGGAGAGGTGGTTGGTAACCTAGAGAAACTTATGTACTAATGCTAGTGCATTAGATAACATCTTCTTTATCTCTTGAACACAGCAATGTATGTGGTAATAGTCTCGAGTTACATATTAAAAGCTAACCACTGTGGTGAGAAAAACCCCTCAAAATTAAACATACAATACCCAGATCTTTTGTGGTTCAAAGTAATCCAGTTTAGATAATGAGAAGGTGCTATGGTGGTATTAATTTGGTACAGCAGGACCGCACTGACTCAAAGGTCTGAACATTGCCACTGTAAAGCAAACAATAATATGCAACCACAATCCAGACCTCTGAAATGGACAATAGGCCTTCCTTTTATTACCACTGAAGAAACCACATTTAATTAGGGCCTTTCTGTCAGCTGACTACTGGGGAATATTCAAACATGTTTTTATTAATTAGAAAGGAAAAAGGTACTACTTTAAGTTCTGCCCAAATCATGTACTGTAAGAGTGGATTACAAGAATAAAATTAGTGACTTTAAAAAACATAACTTACTATACTATAAACAGTAATATATAAACTATAAATGGTTAAAGATAGGGAATATTATTTGTTTATAGGCTCTATCTAGTTTTTGTCAGTGAGTAATGTGCGTAAAATAATTGCCTACAAATCAGTGCATGCGTAATTGATATTTAAATTGATAATTAAAAATAGGTACAGCTCTTTAATGAGTTTGGGCAATTTAAAGTAAGATAGTTAACGCAGGGCATGGAAGATCAACTTACTAAGCATTCTAAAATTAACTTACAGGAAGAGGTGCAGTAATAGGTCAGAATATAATTAAAAAGAGAGTTTAATCAGAACGTTAATGGTGACGAATTAGTGACTTCTGCTTTAACACATGAAAATAGATATGAAGTCTTTGTAGCTGGCTAATGTGCCCCTGTGAATCTTAGGCTTCAGCAAGATCAGAAGTCATGAAATTAAAGACTATATTGACCACAGTTGTACCAACAGTACTGCTTCTTGGCATTGTCATAAACACTTTTCCTTTCACTTCATTAACATTTTTATTCTTGACACTGAATATTAATATGAATGTCATGATTAAAAAAATATATTTTTAACCCCTTAACGCCGCATCCAGTTTTGACCTTTCTGACAGATCCCAGTTTTTGAAATCTGACATGTGACACTTTATGTGAGAATAACTTTTTGATATTTTTACCTATCCATGCGATTCAGAGAATGTTTTTTCTTGACACATTGTGTTTTAAGGTAGTAAGAAATTTTGGCCCAAACAATCCTTGTTTGTTTGTGAAAAAGGTCAAAATATCACAAAAAAATTTGGAAAAATTTGCTATGTTCAAACTTCAAAAATATCTGCGTGTAAGACAGATTATCAGTTATTCCACTCAAAATTGTTTTGTCAGGGACACGCACAGAGACCAGACAAGTGAGGCCCTGACACTGGTCCCTGCCTCTGTCCCTGCCTTTTGGGGAACCTGACTCCTTACTAGGTCGGCCCCAACCAGATGACTGATAACTGCACTGAGCCAAGTGAGGACACAGAGAAGACAAACAAACACAGAACGAGTAAGCATAGTCGGGCAGTCCAAGTTGGCAACAAACGGGCAGCATAGTACAAAAACATAAGACAAAGAATAGCTGAGATCTAAGCAAAGGTTAGCAACACACAGAGAGTCAATATAGAAAACAGGCGAACTATAGACAGACGAACAGACCATATAGCAGCCAAGAAAGAAAGGGAAAGGAATTCTTTAAATAGGGAACAGGGAAAGAGAACGCAAGACTGGATAGGAGATCAGAGCTGTCACTCAAAAGGAACCAGTTTAACTAAGGGGTGTGCTGGAAGGGTTCTTGGCCCACGGGCGTTGGCCAGGAAACAATTAAAGGGAATTTGTCATCAAAAATTACTTATTATTTAACTCAAATTTTTATTTTAAACACATTTTTTAGGAATTTTTTTTTTTTTTTTTTTTTTTTTTATTTTCCATACCCACTTTCGTTTTTTTTTTTTAAAATTTTAAGCCCGATTTTTCATTTTTGGCCACTAGCCTAATAATGTCTGGACACTTCCTGTTCTGTTTAGAGAGCTTTTCGCAGTGTGCTATTATCAGTAAAAGCAGGGTAACTGAAGGAAACCATTGTGTACAGAAAACCAAGAATCCCCAGTAAAAGAGGAGATTCAAGTTTCCCCCCTCCCCCCTCCCGTACGTGAAAACTTCCTATACAAGTCTAGGGGGGACAGATTGTTTAAGAATTATATTAAATGAAACTGCTGAAAAAGTATCTCTTGATGCTGTTAAACAGTGCAAGCAAAAATGTCTTCCCACAATCATATTAGGGGGCCCGAATTGAGAAATCAAAAACCCCGGAAAAAAAAAATGAATGAGGAAAAATATGGATCAGGTTTTGATTTGAAAAGAAAAAAAAAAAAAAAATTGCGCAGTTTTCCCTTTTAAGTACACGGAGAAATACCCCCAGGTTCCCCCACTGGCGACATGGCGACAAAAGTGCCCCAAAAGCTAGGGGTTTGCTTTGCGATATGACGTTTGTAATAGAATCTCCCCATATGTCTACTGTAGGTTGGCACCTTTTTTTAAAAATGTCTTTTTTTTTTTGGGGGCTTAGAACTTTGTAGTAATTTTTCACATTTTCAAGAAAATTTGCAAAATAGATTTTTTTTTTTGGTACCCGTCCAGTTCTACTGGCTTTGGGGGCCTGTTGTTAGTACCCCCATAAATGACTCCATCTAAGAAACTGCACCCCTTAAAAATATTTTTAAAAACATTTTAGGAAATTTGTTTAACTCATTAGATATTTCAAGAAAAAAGAAAAACAAATGGAGGGGAAATTTCAAAAAATTTCATTTTTTTTCAGATTTTTCAAAATTTTTTTTTCCATTATTCAAGGAATAGGTAATGTGACCAGGTTAAATTAAACTCAAAAAATCGTTTTTCCCCAGATTTGCCGTTTTTAGAACATCCATTTTGGCTCCCAGTGACTATTTGGGGTTTAAAAACCCAAGTCAGGGAGGAAAAACCTTCTGGATTTTGTGGTTCCCTTTTTAATCGATTTTTTTCTAGGCACCATTCCGGTTTGCGGGGACCCCTGAGGTGCTAAACTTAATGAAAATCCAAAAAGGTGTTTCACAGATTTTCTTTGTTAAGGCAGGAAAAGGAAAAAATTTTTATTTCCAAAAAAACTGCCATTTTAGCTGAACAGGTTTAATTTTTTTTACAAAATCCTGGAAAAAAAAAAAAACACGTAAATTTGTTTTGCAATTCTTCCAAGTTTTGGGGAAAACATTGGGGCATACAAGGGGGGGGGGCTATTTTGGGTTTTGAAACGGATTTTGTGTACTTTTTTTATTTTTTTATCTTTTTTGGGGCAACTGGTGTTTGTAAAGGGGAAAAGAGCATTGTACGCGGTGTTTTTGGTTTTTTTTTGTGTTTGAGTTTTATTTTTTTTTTACTTTTTCTCTTTTCCCCATAAAGGAATTGTATCAGTAATCTTCAGATCACTGATACAATAGAGATCAGCACACAGCATTGCTGCTGTATACTGGTCTCCAAGATGACTGTCACTCACCATGCCGGCAATGCCCACAATGCATGGTGGGGCATGGTTACGTCACAGACAGCCCGGAAGTGTTTCAGTACTAACACAGCAGCAGCGATCGCCACTGCTGTACCGAGAAAAGCCAAAAGGAACGCCTTCCTTCTGTCTTTCCCTTAGCTCCGGCGATCATAAGATTGTGGCAGCTAAGGGTTTAATCACCCGCGGTGATGTGGCATGAGGTCAGCGGTAATATACAGCTGGTCCCATGTCGCGATCGTGTGGGCCCCGCTTGTGAGCCCACATGATGTTTAGGATGTACCAATACGTTCATTTGCGGGAATGCACTTCCTGCTAGGATGCATCAGTACGTCCTATGTCGGGAAGGGGTTAATATACTTTATGCAGTTACATGATATTTTTATTGATGTTAAATATTACAATTTAAATAGTATTCTAAAAATACCTAACTTACAACTAGGTATGTGTCTTCTACGCTAAAGACTTTTGCTTCCCATACACTGATCTTTTTTAACTTCTCCCAATTAATCTGCATGCTTAGATTTCCGAATGGGCATGTTTATTTCCATAGGGAAGCACAGACAAGCCTCAATTCCAGTAACTTTTTGCAGCAGTTTATTTTCACAAGTTTCTGGCTGTCGACCTTCGCTATAAAGTTCCCTGCTTATCTTCCCATATAAGCCATCAGAGTTTGGAAAATTTTAACTGTATCCCCAAATATATTAAAGTTTAATATGTGGCCAAATAAGTGATCTGCAAAGCTTTTGTTTTATATACATATATATTAACATTCTAAGTATTAGTATTAATAAATGTGCCCCAATTTTTTTTCTCTATAAAGATGTGATATTTGAGGGATGTTCATTGAATTTCCTTTAACCTGTTAACGACCGCCCGCCATCTTCTGGCGTCAGGCATTTCAGGTAGTTCGTCTACAGCGACGTCTTCTGGCATCGCTGCAGACATTGGGTTTTGTGCTGAAACCTCCTCACCCTGGCGCTTAACCCTTTGATTGCTGCAGTCAGTGACCACGGCATACTCACAGGGCTTACCCTTGCTCTGTCGGGTGATTGGGACTCCCCATGTCCCGAAAGAGCCCGGGGAACAGCTGCACAGTGAGCTCTGGGGACCAAAAGTAGCCCCAGGGCTGTCTATGTAAGAAGCCAGTGATCAGGGCAGACTGTGTGCTGTCCTGACTGACACAGATTATACTGTATTAGCATATATGAATATTCTAATACATTACTAAGTGTAAAAAAAAATGTAAAACAGTTAGCCCTTCATGGGATTAAAAAAAAAGTATAAAACATAAAAAGTGTATAAAAGAATAAATAAAATAAAAAACAAAATAAATCTGTAATAAAAAAATAATTGTGCCTACATTACACACACAAAAGGTGTGAAGATATTCTCCAGTTTGCCCAGAAAAAATCTCCTTTAAATGGACTGTAAGGACAGCGCTGAACGTCTTTTTAGTTGAAGATTTATTTCAATTTGCAATTGGAATACGCGTTTCGTGTGTAGACCACACTTCCTCAGTTCCAGTGGAACTGAGGACGTGTGATCTACACACGAAACGCGTAGTCCAATTGCTATTTGAAATAAATCTTCAACTAAAAAGACGTTCTGCGCGGTCCTTACAGTCGAGTTAAAGGAGTTTTTTTCTGGGCAAACTGGAGAAAATCTTCGCACCTTTTGGATCGCTACTACCCTGACCCCATGCACCGGGGGTACGGAGCAAAACGGACAGACGGCTGCGGACGACAGTGATTCTTCGGTTCCAAATATTTGGATGCTTAAAAAAGTGTTGTGCCTTTCTTTGCACAACACTAGAAGGTTAGTGCTTAAAATAAGTACTAGTGTTTATTATTCAAAAGTCACAATATTGCGCTAGGGAGCGCTGTCTCGTTTTTGTTTTTTCTCTTACATTACACACACAGACACACACCAACACACACACACACTACACATAGCAGGTATCCACACGACTGTAGTAACCTGTAGAATGAATCTAAAAAGTTAAGTGTGAAATGTGAATGGTGTAAAAAAAATTCTAATTTGTTTTGAAACAAAGTGAAAATAAAACTGCAATAATTTATAAGGGAACAAAAACTATTCCTCCAAAAAGTACAACTTGTCCTGAATAAAACATGGTCTCATACAACTGTGTCATTGAAAAAATAAAAAAGTTACGACTGTTGAAACACAAAGAGGCACAAATGAAAAAAATGTGCTGGTCATTAAGTATTTATCAGGCATTTGGCTTAAGGGGTTAACATCTATACATTTATTACATCTAAAAATAGCCTTTTTAATTATTCAAAAAATAAATTTCTTCTTTTCCTGAAAAGATGGTGGATGCAGTGAGGCAAAGTGGGCACCTAACATCAACTCCTCTGGTGGGCCCACTACACAGGACCCCCAACAGTCATGAGAATGAAGGTCCTAAATCCATCATGTGAATGGTTCATCAATCATGTGCATACACACATGCTTATGGGACTGACAAAGATAGCCGAGGCCAGTATATTCAGATAGGAAATTCAGGACCTTTATTGTTGTCAGACCCTAGTTTTTATCTTGTTAATAGGTGATACATTTTGTTGGTGAGACAACCCTTTTAAATGTGTCCCTGACCATTTAATGTGTAAAGGTAATAAGACTTTTCCCAACAGCAGATGTTGGGGGTAAACAAAGTTTGTGCTGTCGGAATTCAAACCAAACCACTATGTACATGGATGAATGGGTGGACAGAAGGAATATCTGTCAGACTTACAAGGGTTAAATTGGTTAGATTTCTTTTTTCCTTAATCGTACTCCTAAGAGTTTATATTTTTAACTTTCATTTTTGATGATGATATTCTCAAATAATCTTAAGAGCAAGTCATGCTTCACCATCTGCCATTCTGATTAACAAATCTGGATTTGAAGGACATGAAGAAAATATATATTTTCAAAGAAAGTGTCAGAAACTGGAGAAATAGTGAGCTACGCCTAATTTGGTTAAGCCCTTATTACCGATGTCAGAAAACCTACCACATGGAGATTGTTTCTAGTTTTTAAGGGGTTTTCCCATCATGCTGTTTCACAGTGTCTGCTCTTCACAGCCAGCTTCAGGCTCACACTTCCTGGTTAGGCTTTGGGCAGGTCTGTAGTAGTGATTGGCATATTCCTAGCAGAGCCTATTAGAGGGACACGGTTTATGGTGGGATCTAAACAGCAAGGCAGAAGTCTACAGAGCTCTGAAGGGTTAAAGTTTTACAGTAAGAAACATAAACAAGTTCATGTGCTACTGATATGCTGCTGCTCGAGAGCCTGTTAGAGAAAAGGGAGATGGCTCCTCTAGCTCTAAAATGAAGCAAACTTAGAATAGGAATATTTTTATAATAGTCTTTATTTACCTTTTGTCTACATGTTTAAAGCTAATCACCGTGATAGGAATACCTCTTTAATCATCCTTGCACAAAGCAATGTTAACATGTTCTGTAAATTCTGAGTGAAAGAACATGACTGGTCTCCATGAATCCTATAGAAAGTAAAAGTTAAAACTGAACTTGATGGACATGTGCCTTTCTTCACCATATAACAATGATGTACAGTGAAGGAAATAATTATTTGATCCCTCACTGATTGTGTAAGTTTGCTCACTTACAAAGACATGAACAGTCTATAATTTTAAGGTTAGGTTAGTTTTAACATTCAGAAAATATCCAAAATAAAATCTAGAAAATCACTTTGTATAAATTATATAAATGTATTTGCATTTTGCAGTGAGAAATAAGTATTTGATCCCTCTGGCAAACAAGACTTAATACTTGGTGGCAAAACCCCTGTTGGCAAGCACAGTAGTCAAATGTTTTTTGAAGTTGATGAAGAGGTTTGCACACATGTAGGGAGGAATTTTGCTCCACTCCTCTTTGCAGATCATCTCTAAATTCTCAAGATTTTGAGGCTCTCGCTTGGCATTTCAGAGCTTCAACTTCCTCAATAATATTTCGATGGGATTAAGGTCTGGAGACTGGCTAAGCCACTCCATGACCTTAATGTGCTTCTTTTTGAGCCACTCCTTTGTTGTCTTGGCTGTATGTTTTGGGTCATTGTCTCATTGGAAGACCCATTTTTAATGTCCTGGTGGTTTGAAGGAGGTTGTTATTCAGGATTTTATGGTATATGGCTCAACCCATTCTCCCATTGATGCGGTGAAGTAGTCCTGTGTCCTTAGCAGAGAAACAGCCCCAAAATATAATGTTTCCACCTCCATGCTTGACAGTGGGGACAGTGGTCTTTGGGTCATAGGCAGCATTTTTCTTTCTCTAAACATGACGAGTTGAGTTAATGCCAAAGAACTACATTTTTGTCTCATCTGACCACAGCACCTTCTCCCAATCACTCATAGAATCATCCAGGTGTTCATTGCAAACTTCAGACGGGCCTGCACATGTGCCTTCTTGAGCAGGGGGACCTTGCAGGCACTGCAGGATTTTACACCATTACGGTATAATGTGTTACCAGTGGTTTTCTTGGTGACTGTGGTCCCAGCTGCCTTGAGATCATTAACAAGTTCCCCCCATGTAGATTTAGTCTGATCTCTCACCTTCTCATAATCAAGGATACCCCACGAGGTGAGATTTTGCATTGTGCCCCAGATCGATGTCAATTGACAGTCATTTTGTATATCTTCCATTTTATTACTATTGCATCAACAGTTGTCTCCTTCTCACCCAGCATCTTACTTATGGTTTTGTAGCCCATTCCAGCTTCTGCAGGTCTATGATCTTGTCCCTGACATCCTTAGAAAGCTCTTTGGTCTTGCCCATGATGTAGAGGTTAGAGTCTTATTAATTAAGTCTGTGGACAAGAGTCTATAAGGGTGACTATTTAAGATAGCTGTCTTTAATGTAGGTAATGAGTTGATTAGGAGCATCTAACCGGTCTTTAGGAGCCAGAACTCTTAATGGTTGGTAGGGGATCAAACACTTATTTCTCTTGGCAAATGCAATTAAATATATATAATTTATACAATGGGATTTTCTGGATTTTATTTTGGATAGTCTATCTCTCAATGTTAAAATTAACCTACCGTTAAAATTATAGATTGTTCATGTTTTTGTCAGTGGGCAAACGTACACAATCAGCAAGGGATTAAATAATTATTTCCTTCACTGTACATACCTTAGAAGCATTCCATATAGCTCCTACGGGGAAATGGGGACCAAACTTTTCTCTATCTTCATTCCTATGTACTGTAAGTAGTGTGAGCCTAAACAAGACTCTTCTTTTCCTAAATTGTATCTCCACTGAGTTTGTCACCATCTCTCTATACTCAATTCAACTAGGAATAAACAAAAGCTGTTATATGCTCAACAGCACTACTGGGCATCTTGCTGTGCATCATTTCACTGCCAATCTGTACTACCATGCGGCAGCATCTTTCGTTACTCCTATCAGATCAGGTGGTAGAGATTCAATGTAGATACAGGGTGTGAATGGTAGTATGATTCAGCACAAAAGGGGTCAAACTTTGATTTTAGTTGTAGGATACTCTGTACTCTTTTTATACTCATACACTCAAAATAGAATCCAAATGTAGTAAAAATACGATGAGAAATGTGTATTACGCAATAAACAGATGGTCATAGTAAATGCAGTCTTTTCAAAGAAATCTTATTTTATTGGATTATATTAAAGCCTAATACAATGTTTTTTTTTCTTTTTGCATTATAGATTTGTTTAGTCTTAGCTCATGAGTTGCTTTGCTTATCATGCTTTCCAGCACTGTAAATTAATTAGCCACCTATCCTGCTTTTTAAATCATTAGTTAGATTAGCAGGAGGTAGAATCAATGGAAAGATTAGCTTCTAAAAGAGGTTTATATCTTCACATGCTAGCTTTCACTTGCAGTGCCATTGGACTATACAGATGTTTGTTCAGATGTATGTTTTCTTACTGAAGTATTAAATGCCACCACATAAGAAAATTCATAGCATACCATTCCTATCATGGCAGGAACTTTCTATTATGTATTTTCAGTCTTAACCTAACACTTATGCCATATTGAATTCATTTTAAGTTCCACATCCTTAAAGTGTGTCAGTGCAGAAAAGGACCATTATAAATATAGTAGTGCCTCATTCATGCTTGGACGCCCTCTTGATCATGCTTGGCTTCTGGGATCGCCGTCTTTCGTAGGCGGAATGGCACGCTGACACCAGGCTTCTGTTTTACTCTGGCCTCAGTCAGCTTTATTGAGGCACAGAAGAAGCAAACAATACAAAAAAAAAACCTCAGGCCATCTGGCCACTGACTAAACACATTAGTCCCTCTCTATACGTGGTCTGGACCTAGCGTCCAGTACCACCAATGCACCTTAGAAGTCACCAAACGAAAAAAAGGCTTCACTTAGCCTCTTGGGGCCCAAAGCTCTCTCCTCAGCTCTGCTGCTCCAATGTCCAGGTAGGAGACCACGCTCCCAGATTACCTGTAGTAGGAGGCCTTTAATAGGTCTTCAGAGACCTACCAAAACCCCGACCTGGAATGCGGGGACAACCACCCACCCGACACTATGGCCTTCTACCCGAAAAATAGCTGCTTTGCAGCTATTCTAGCCGCTACTGTAAGTTTCAGTAATCTATCATCACTGACGGAATATAGGTGGCCTTTTCCCACCGAGACCAGATCCTCGGTGGCGCCTCTGCAGCAGGCCTCTGGATATGCACCCTCTAGTGGCAGAAACCTCTGACTACCAGTGGTCGCTCTGCCACAATATGTTTGTGATGTATAACAAATCTACCCTGAACAGAACTATTATGAGGGGCCGTCTACACGGCACAGGACAAATACCGGTCGGTTTATCTTACCGGTATTTGTACTGTTTTCGTGCCATGCACAAGGCCGCCGGGGGACGGCTTTTCTCCGCGGTTAGCGGAGAAAAGCCTTCCCCCTTCACATAGACATGTTCATATTCCGTCCGAAAACCTGTCGGAAGAATGAACATGTTCTATGTTTTTCGGACCGCCGACGATCTGAAAAACCGCCTGGCGGAAAATCTGTGCAGTGAGGACCGCTGCATGGATTTTCCATTAAGGTCCGTGTAAAAGTTTGTCAGCATGTTTTCAAAACCGAAAACCGTCTGGAATACAGTGCCGTGGGGACAAGGCCTAAGGCTGCTACATTCTGAATACTACAATTAAAGCCTTAGAGCTCCATTAAAAAAAATAAAAACTACCTTATAAAAATAATAGAGGAGGGGTCACCCTGCTCAGAATTCTCTTTAATCAGGCAAGGTAGTGCTATAAACTACAAGTATTTCTCGCTATCTTGAATTTAATCTGTGTGTTTGCAGCAGTTGCATGGCAGCTACTCATGCTTTGAGCATATCAACTGGCCATGCTGATCATTGCTAGCCCCTCTATAAAGTTCCCTGGTTTTGGCAGCATAGGTTGGTTGATAGCAGAATTCTGTTAAGTGTTTCTGTCATTTTCCTGTATCTGGTTATCCACTATCTTTAAGCATATATTGCGGATCAGACGCATAGGTGCAGATTATAGAAAAATTTATTAGACGACTGTAATACAAGTGATAAAATCAAGTAGACATACTTGCATATGAACGAGTCTTGTCCATAGTGTGAGCCGTAGCGTTAGGCGTTATTCAGGAGCGTAGATTCATGCAGCGCATGTAGCGAGGTGAGAGCAGTCTTTCAGGCAGAACGTAGCACACCTGTGAGGCGACGTTTCGAGAGGCGGTGCCCCTTTCAGCATGTGTGGTTGTTAGACTTTCCCTTATTATCGTTAGTTAACCATTTTATCCTGCAATAGTATGTTTACAAATATAAAACAAAAAGAGTAGTTAAAAACAATGATCTATAGAAACATTAGTTGAGTATCATTGAGCCTTTTGGATTCACGTATCTAATTTTGAATCCAGATGCCTCCCGCGCAACAAATGTGCTTCTATTTTGAAATTCTTCACCTTTGCGTCTGATCCGCAATATATGCTTAATTGCTAAGACGAACGGGAGGAATCGCCTACATACAGACGCCACCATAAGTGTGTTTACATAAGAGCATTGTTTGAACTTTTATTGCATACCCCAGCTTCACATTAAGGACTATCCACTATCTTTCTCAGTGTGTCTTGCCGAGTCCAGCATATTTCTAGTGGTATTGTCTGTCCTTAAAGATTGTGTCTAGTAATCTGCTAGTATTCTGTAGAGTTATCTAGAGTCTTTTTTTAGTAGTATAAGTTGTTCTGTCTCATCTTGTCTGTGCGTTTTCATGAATGTATTTAGTCTGGAACGTATGTCTCTCAATGCTGTTTCTTGCTAAATTCAATCTTGATTATTTGTGTCAGGTACTTTAGAACTTTGTTAGGTATATTTTCAGGGACATAGAAGTGTCAACGGTGTCTGGTGTTAGGGTCAGTATCAGGGAGAAGTCTAGAAAACAATTCATGGAGAGTAAGAGTCAGTTCTTGTTTTTTTGATCTATTCTTCTGCATTAAAGGGGTTGTCTCAATACATTGATTCATCTTACCTCAGTCCTGTTTTCTTGGTTCATTTTGAATTAAGGGGCGTGTTTAATGGCTTCTATTAGGCTGCAGTAGAAGCCAGGTCTGTTGCTATAGCAACCAGTGCTGGCAGCCTATCAGGATAGATCAAACAGGTCTGTAGCTATAGCGACCTGAAGAGCTGATGCAGCCCATACAAGAGGGAATATCTAGGAATATGTAGGATAATGTTAATGGACACATATTGCAAAGTTACTTGTTTTTGCAAGATCTTTAACATAATAGTGGAATGCAATAATGACCAAAGTATGCTGACACTTTACCATCATACCAATATAAGCGTGTTCAACATCCCATTCAAAATCCATAAAAGTTGGAGTTGGGCGCCCTATTGTGGTTTCAACAGTCTCCATACTGCTGTTAAGGTTTTTTTTTAACAAGGTTTTAGAATGTGTATGTGACAATGTTTGCCCTTTCAGCAAAAAATTTCTAGGTCAGGCATTGTTGTTGAATAAGAACAGCTAGCTTGCAGTCAGTACTTCCAGTTCATCCCAAAGATGTTTGATGGTGTTGAGGTCAGGAGTCAATAAAGAAACTAGCACAAATCTGAAAAAAGCCCCCTATCATTATTCCTTCTTCACCAAATTTTACAGTAGACGCTAAGCACTTTGGTATGAAGTGTTCTCTAGGAATCCTTCAGTTTGAAGAAGTGAATAATGTAACAGACAATAGGCATTTTTTATGAGCTAAACCACTTTCTTTGGGAATTTATAACTTCTAAATTAGGACTAAGCTATATATTTAGCAGATCAGAAATTTCACTTACAGCAAATTGGCTTCCTATTACAATACCATATTAAAGTGATTGAGCTCTTCATTATGACCTTCAGCATTGCCAATGTTTTCTAAGTAGATTTTCTGTCTATCTGCTTGATTTTATGCATGTTTGAATGTTTAAATCAATAATTAGGAAAGGTGTTCACATACTGTACTTTGGCTGTAAAGTGTAACTGCCTGAAGAGAGACCAAGACAAAAAATAGGTAACAAAGTAATGAAGCTAAAAGGTCAGTGACCTCTGTAATCATCTTTTCTACTATACATATTTTGTATGACACAGATCTCATTAATCACAAGACTCATAGCTAGAAATTTAAGCAGGCATGGCTTAAAATCTATTGGGCACTATAATGTCACCTTCTTGCAGTCTACCAGGCCACCTGGATCGCCTTATTGCTGTGGAGTAAGGACATTTCCCAGCTGTGGAGGCTCTACATGAGGACCAAGCTGGCTGCTGTCACTAGGAAGAGGAAGACTTTGTATTATAGGGGTTCTCCCACCTGGCTGTTTCACAGAGTCTATGTTGGTTTATTATCAGTGTCAAAAAAAACCTTCAACATGAAGAATTTAATATTTGTAATGTTAAATGGTGGTTTTCTCACCATGTTGTTTCATAGAGCAATGTCAGCAGTGACTAACATTTCAGCTCTGCTATTCTTAGCTGAGCCTCATAGAGGCGCACTAGTGATGAAGAGATCTAAACAGCAGGGTAGAAGGCTACAGAGCTGCTGTGCTGCTGATAAGACACAGCAGTGAGTAATGTCCCTATCATGGCCATGGTTGCTAAAGCAGAGAGAGATGGCCGGCAGCCTAGCAAGTCTTCTGTAAACAATCAAGATAAGAACTGCTTTAACTCTAAAATGAAGCAAAATTAGAACATGTATTTGGTAATAATCTTTATTTACCTATCTCTACATGGTCAAAGCTAATCAATGTAATGGGAATACCTCTTTAAAAACAATGACAAATCCAAGATCACTGTACCTGTACAGGTACTTCCGCAGCTTTTTTGAATAAAACGAAAGTAGCACATCTTGCCCAGCCAAAAGAGTACAAAAACACTTTTTTAAGGGATATTGTGCTACTCATAT
The DNA here is from genome assembly GCA_025379985.1 of Phyllomedusa bahiana. Lineage (NCBI taxonomy): Eukaryota > Metazoa > Chordata > Amphibia > Anura > Hylidae > Phyllomedusa > Phyllomedusa bahiana. Next base: position 22,436 of record JAODAL010033536.1, read on the forward strand.
TTGTGGTGCTTGGTTGGAGCAGATATTATGTTTTAGGACCCATGTCTCGTCCTAACACCCTTGGCTATTTAATAAAACCTGCCACACCAGAGCTCCCTGTAGCCACATCTTTATTTTCAAGGTCTTTGAAGAAAAAAATCAGAACTATCTACAGTACTTCTACATATTTGCTTTCTCCCAGTTCCAAGAATTAAATACAGATGGCATGGAAGTTTTCCGGTAATCACCTTCTTCTCCTTCTCTTTCCCACAAGCAGTACCAGAATATCAGTTATCTATAGTCACCACATGACATTGGCCATTGGAGAAAATGAAATTGGTCAACATGCAGAAAATCTAGAATGCAGTATAGATGAGACTGTAAATGTGCTTAAGAAAGACAAAGAGAGACTTTCTCGTTATAAGCCAAAACTGGAACTATCTGAACTCAAATATGAAGACCTAGAAAGATGGGCTCAGAGGCAATTTATGAATTTGGGTATTCTCAAAAACTATCATTGTACTCAAATACTTATTTATACATTTATTTATTGCCCTTCTTCCCCACATTGATCCTAATGTATTCCATAGTACTAGAATCTACAGGGCTCTGGGAAAACCAGGAAACAAAGACAGTACCCAGACTACATCATGAGATTTGATCAAGAATTCAACATATGCTAAACCAGCTTTCCCAGGACCGCTGGTTACTGTCTACATACAGTTTAAACCAGAAGTTTACATACACTATATAAAAAGACACATATACATATTTTTCTCACTACCGGACATGAAATCAGAATAAACCTTACCTGTTTTAGGTCAATTAGGATTACCAAAATTATTTATATTTGTCAAATGCAGAATAATGAGAGAGAGAATTTTTAAGGCATTTTTATTAGTTTATTCAAAGTAAAAAGTTTACATACACTAGGATTACTATGCTGTTAAACAATTTGGGACAGCCCATAAAATGATGTCATGTCGTTGGAAGCTTATTATAGGTTTATTGGCAACTTCTGAGTTAGAGACACACCTGTGGATGTATTTTTAATGCACACCAGGATCACCATGCTTCTGTGTGCAATATCATGGGAAAGTATAAAGAAATCAGCCAAGATATTAGGAAGAGACTTGTGGACTTGCACAAGTCTGGTTCACCTTCGGGTGCAATTTCCAGATACCTGAAGGTGTCTCGTTCATCTTTACAAACAATTATACTCCAGTACAAACAAGATGGGAATGTCCAGCTATCATACCACTCAGGAAGGAGATGGGTTCTATGTCTCAGAGATAAACGTACTTTGGTCTGACATGTGCATATCAACCCAAGAACAAAAGCAAAAGACCTTGTGAAGATTCTGATGCAAGCTGGTAAGGTTGTGTCATTATCCAAAGTGAAACGAGTACTATATCCACATGGGCTAAAAGGCCACTTGGAAGAAGCCATTACTCCAAAGTAAACATATGAAAGCCAGATTAATGTTTGCAAATGCACACAGGAACAAAAACCTACATTTTTGGAGACATGTCCTGTGGTCTGACAAAACTAAAATTTAACTGTTTGGCCATAATGACCATCAAACATTTAGAGGAAAAAGGGAGATGCTTGAAAGCCTAAGACCACCAATCCAACTGTAAAACACAAGTGAGGGGGCGGGAGGGGTTTCTGCAGCATCATGTTGTGGGATTGTTTTGCTGCAGGAGGGACTGGTACACTTCACAAAATAGATGGCATCATGAAGAAAGAAGATTATGGGCCACATGTATGAACCTGTTTAGGTCTAAAACTCACTTTTCTGCCCATAGGTTACTATGAGTGAGTTTTAGACCTAAACAGTTTCATACATGTGGCCCTATGTGTCAATACTGAAGCAACATATCAAGACATCAGCCAGGTATTTAAAGCTTCGGTGGAAATCGGTCTTCCAAATGGACAATAACCCAAACTGGTTACAAAGTGGCTTAAGGACAACCAAGTCAATGTTTTGGAGTGGCCATCACAAAGCCCTGATCTCAATCCTATTGAAAATTTATGGGCAAACCTGAAAAGGCAGATGTGAGCAAGGCGACCTACAAACATGGCTTAGTTATTTCAGTTCTGTCAGGAGGAATGGGCCAAAATTCGTACCAACTATTGTGATAGTCATACAAGTCATACGGTTTAAGGGCAATGCTATCAGATACCAATGAAATGTATGTAAACTTTTGACTTTGCAGGAAGTAATAAAAATGCCTTAAAATTCTCTCTCTCTCAAACATTATTCTGGCATTTGGCAAATATAAAAAAAATTGTTAATCTTAATTTACTTAAAACGGGTAAGGTTTATTCTAATTACTGAAATTATTAAAAATATATATATTTTTTAAATTTAGTGTATGTAAACTTCTAGTTTCAATTGGAGCTGAAAGCTGTCAGCTGCTTATTGCAGCTGACAGACGCTGGTTAAGTGCGGGATGGAGCTGCCACCATGCCACGCTGTTTAACCACATATACGCCACGGCAAACATGGCACAGGAAAGCAACAAACAATTTCTTTTACCATAAACTTACATTAAATTGTTTTATAGAGCATATCATGTCCTCATTTAGTTGCATAGAATTTATCGAACAGTACCTAACACCTGTACCAAGGGATATAACAAACTGGAAGACCTCTGGCACATATGCCTCTTGGTGGAATCAACTGCTTTCTATGTAATGTAATTTTCTGAAATCAATTCCCGTACATTCTACAGCAATGTTACTAGGTGACTAACTCCTACGAATCAGTAACAAAATGAATAAACTTACTTAATTCTTCACAACTAACTAGAATACACATAGCTGAAAAATGGAGACCCAGTTCTTTATCCTTTTTTCTTTTTAAACAGAGGACTAGCTTAAAGTGATTTTCCCACTGTAGACATTTATTACCTATTCACAGGATAAGTTTTAGTGATCAGTGGTGGTCCTAGTGGTGGGACCCCAAGGGTCAAACATTAATTACCTATCCTGTGGATTAGTGACAGGTGTCCACATCAGGAAAACTTTTTGAAAAGGGTATTACCATCTGGCAAAATCCCTTCTGGGGCCTGAGGCAAAGTCATAATTTTTTATGATTCAGTCTCAAAAAATGGGACGATGGCACATTTTGAGTCCCAGCTCTCACCCCATAAATAACTCTGGAAACAATTAAGAGACCACTGCACAGTTTTCTAAAAATCAGCACCCTTTTACTGTCTGACAAGCCATTCCATTCCAGTGTCAGTTGAATTCCAACCAAAGTACACCTCATTCTACTTAGTGTGCTTCTGATTAAGTGATCACCTGAACCAGATCTTATTTAATGAAGGAAAGGATAAAAACACTGCTGTGGTCTTCACAATCCTCTTGCAATAGGACAAGCTGGATGGCAAAACAAATGCTAGGAATAGGCCAAAAGGAATTTGAATGAAAAATCATGGTTATTCCACCAAATATTGATTTCTGAACTCTTCCTGACTTAAAACATTTAGGGCGACATGTATGAAGCTCCCCACTTCGGGGTGCACCTTTCTGGCGAAATTTGTGCCTGATTTATGTCGGCACTAGGGCGCGCTCATACATACTATGTAAAGTCCGCCGCCACCTCGCCATGTTTGGACCCCCAGTGCGGGACTTAGGCGCAGTGCGGTGCTGCTCCTATGATTCGCCGCCACGGGTTGGCGCTCATACATACCATGTAAAATCCGCCGCTCCTCGCCAGTGTGTGAGGCACAGTGCCAGGACATGGGCGCAGTGCGGCGCTGCGCCTAATATTCGTTGTCCGAGGAGGTGCGCTCATACGTGCGGGCAAAAGTTCCCTGCACCTCGCCAGTGTGTGGGGCACAGTGCGGGGACATGGGTGCAGTGCGGGACTGCGCCTCACATGTATTCCGATTCGAGACAGGCTGGAAAACAGCGAGAAATCGTTAAAGATGTCCGTGCGGAGTATGAATAAGAAAATTGCCTTTATAAAGGCGGAAACATTCTCAGAAAAAGCTAAAACCCTCAAAAAAAAAAAATACATTAAAAAAAATCATTTTTCCCAAAAATCTAGAACGGCGCTATATCAAGAATTAGGATATTGGAAATTGCCGGGGAAAATTTACAGTAATTCAAATTCTGAAAGCTATTCTCTTTGGGTTTCGGCAAAACCGGCCAATCAGAATAAGAGCGACAGTGAACCCATTAAAACCTATGAGAACTATTGCCCAAAACAGAATCACAGGTGGGACAGTTCAAAATACAGTAAAACTGCAGAAAAGAGCTGATTGGCTGAGCTAGCGGGGGTTTGGCTATCCTAGCCAATCAGAATAGGAGCGACAGGGACCCATTTTTAGCCTATGGAAAAGTTTGAACCAATCAAAATCAAAGGCGGGACAGTTCAAAATACAGTAAAAATGCTGAAAAGAGTGATTGGTTAACTAGTGGAGGTTTGGCTTCCAGCATCAGAGCGCGAATACTTCTCCATTGTAGTCTATGGAGAGATCGCGCAATGAAATCTCGCTCTCAGGCGTGCGGCATGGAGCATGATAAAAATCATTTTTATTGTTGTAAATATTCTCGAAAAAGAGCTCAAACCTTCTATAAACATAAATCAATTAAATCCGAACAACGGTTTGTCGCCGAGACCGGCGCTACATCAGGAATTGCAATATAGAGAATTCCCGGGAAATACAGTAATTCAAATTGTTTAAGCTCTTCTAATTGGTTTCGGCAGAACCCATCCAATCAGAATAGGAGCGAAAAAGAACCCATTATATCCTAGGGGAGAAGTTTTGACCAATCAAAATCAAAGGCGGGACATTTTCAAAAGACAGTAAAAAATACAGAAAAGAGCTAATTGGTTGAGCTAGCGGGGCTTGGCTATCTCGGCCATCAGAGCGCAAGCTACTTCTCCCATTGCAGTTATGGAAGTTTCGGGCACTGAAATCTCGGCGCTAGCCCCTGTGGCATGGAGTATGAATAAAAAACTCATTTTTATTAAGTGTAAAACATTATCAGATAAAGCGCTGAAACCTTCCATAAAAATAAATGAGTTAAATCCCTAACAACGCGTTTGTCGCCGAGACCTGCGCTACATAAGGATTGCAATAGAGAGATTGCCGGGAAATACAGTAATTCAAATGTTTAAGCCCCTTCTGATTGGTCGGCATAAAAACCCAGACAATCAGAATAGGAGCGACAGTGGCCCATTATATCCTATGGAGGAGTATTGACCAATCAGAATAGGAGCGACAGGGACCCATTCAAAGCTATGGAGAAGTATTGACCAATCACATACAAGGGCGGGACAGTTCAAAATACACTAAAAAGGCAGAAAGAGCTGATTGGTTGAGCTAGCGGGGGCTCGTCCAGGGTTAGCCAATCAGAGCGCGAGCTACTTTCTCATAGGTTCTATGGGGAAAAGAAATTCCGAGCGAGGGTCTGTGATTGGCTAACTTAAAAGAGGCGCGGATGTTTGGAAACCCAAAGGAGAGCGAGCGACGCTCCTATGGGTTTTCTAATGCAATCGGGAATACAACAGTACATGGCCGAAAACAAATGATAAGAGTACAGAAGTTGTACCGATCTGTATATAAAATAATCCATAATATTGGGGGAATGAAAAAAAATATATATTCAATAAAATAATTTTTATTTCTTTATTTTTGGTAGCCACTGATCTATAGTATGGGTGTAACAAAAATAAAGAAATAAACATGATTTTATTGATTTTTTTTTTTCTTTACCCCAATATTATTGTTCATTTTATATACACATCGGTACAACTTCTGTACTCTTATCATTTGATTTCGGCCATGTACTGTTGTATTCCCGATTGTATTAGAAAAAATCATAAGCGTCGCTCCCCTCTCCCATTGGTCCAAAAAACCGCGCCTTTTTAAGTTAGCCAATCACAGAGCCGCTCGGAATTTCTTTTCCCCATAGAACTCTATGGAAAGGGAGCTTGCGCTTGATTGGCTAAGCTGGACGAGCCCCCGCTAGCTCATCCCCAATCAGCTCTTTTCTGCATTTTTACTGTATTTTGAACTGTCCCGCCTTTGAAATTGATTGGTCAATATTTCTCCATAGGTTAGAATGGGTCTCTGTCGCTCATATTCTGATTGGTCAATACTCCTCCATAGGATATAATGGGCCACTGTCGCTCCTATTCTGATTGGCTGGTTTATGCCAACCAATCAGAAGAGCTTAACAATTTGAATTTCTGTATTTCCGGCAATTCTCTATATTGCAATTCCTTATGTAGCACCGGTCTCGGCGACAAATGCGTTTTTAGGGATTTAACTGATTTATTTTTATAGAAGGTTTCAGCGCTTTATCTGATAATGTTTTTACACCCTTAATAAAAATTTAGTTTTTTATTTATTTCTCTATGCCGCACGGTGCTGAGCACCGAGATTGCATTGCGCCGATCTCTCCATAGACTACAATGGGAGAAGTAGCTCGCGCTCTGATTGGCCGAGATAGCCAAGCCCCCGCTAGCTCACCCAATCAGCTCTTTTCTGCATTTTTACTGTCTTTTGAAATGTCCCGCCTTTGATTTTGATTGGTCAAAACTTCTCCATAGGATATAAGGGTCTTTGTCGCTCCTATTCTGATTGGCTGGCTTCTGCCGACCAATCAGAAGCGCTTACAGAATTTGAATTACTGTATTTCCCGGCAATTCTCTCTATTGCAATTCCAGATGTAGCGCCAGTCTCGGGGACAAACGCGTTGTTCGGGATTTAATTGATTTATGTTTATAGAAGGTTTCAGCTCTTTTTCAGAGAATATTTTACAACCAATAAAAATAATTTTTTTGTTCATACTCCATGCCGCACGGCGCTGAGAGCCGAGATTTCATTGCGCCGATCTCTCCATAGACTACAATGGGAGAAGTAGCTCGCGGTCTGATTGGCTGGGATAGCCAAGCCCCCGCTAGTTCAACCTATCAGCTCTTTTCAGCATTTTTACTGTATTTTGAACTGTCCCGCCTCTGATTTTGATTGGTTCAAACTTCTCCATAGGCTATAATGGGTCTCTGTCGCTCCTATTCTGATTGACCGAGATAGCCAAGCCCCCGCTAGCTCAACCAATCAGCTCTTTTCTGCATTTTTACTGTATTTTGAACTGTCCCACCTTTGATTCTGATTGGTCAATAGTTCTCCATAGGTTATAATGGGTCACTATCGCTCCTATTCTGATTGGCTGGTGTATGCCGACCAATGAGAATAGCTTTCAGAATTTGAATTACTGTATTTCCCGGCAATTTCCAATATCCGAATTCCTGATTTTGCGCCGTTCTAGATTTTTGGAAAGTGATTTTATTTATGTATTTTTTATTTTTAAGGTTTGAGCTCTTTTCAGAGAATGTTTTCCGCCTTTATAAAGGCGATGTTTTTTGGAATCATACTCCATGCTGCACACGGAGCTGAGCGCCGGAGATTTCTGTTGCGATCTTCATGTTTCCTCGCATGTTCGTTCTCGCTTCGCTTCGCCTCCGCCGTATCATTTAGACCAGAATCAACCAGGTCTGCCTGTCGGAGCTGGCAAGCGCTGCAATGCGCCGCACTTTGCCGACTCGCGATCATGCATGCCTCGGAATTTTTGAGCGCGCTGCGTCCCGCCCCGGAACGCCTACAGCGCGCCCACACCGCGCCCATTGCCCGCCCCTTCATGCGGGGCGCAGCAAAAGTTGGGGAACGATGCGCCTAACACCGCCCTCCCTGCGTCAGACAGGGGGATTCCGGCCGGAAGGCGCAGGATACGGCAGAAAACAGGCGAAAAGCCCGATCATACATGTCGCCCTTAGTCTTATTGTTTCGAAATAAATATGAACTTGTTTTCTTTTACATTATTTGAGGTCTGACAGCACTGCTTTTTTTATTATTTTGAAAATTTCTCATTTACTGCAAATAAAGCATTTTTTGCTTTGAATTTCGGAGACATGTTGTCAGTAGTTTATATAATAAAATAACAATGTACATTTTTCTCCAAAAATTTACCATTGAAGAGAAAAATCAGAGAAACTGAAACTATTGCAGTGGTCTCTTAATTTTTTCCAGAGCTGTATGTCTTTTGGAGTTTTGAATATCTCATAGCTCAGCTATATTTATAACTCCAAAAGAAATGAAATGGGAAAAACAGCAATTGCCGCTATCTGCCCGTTCTCTGAGACTGGCTTGTAACACGCTACAAGCTGCCCTCAAAAGAGGTTCGCCAGACGGTGAAATCTCCTTAACTAAGCCATGTCAAAAAATAGAAATGAGAACAATTTAATAATGTTTGGGGATCACAAATGAAATACAGTTACACCAGGCCTTTAAAGGGAATGTGTCATCAAAAATGAGTTATTGTTTAACTCACGTTTTTATGTTCAACACATTTTTTAAGAATTTTTTGTTATATTTTTTTTTTATTTTCCATATCACTTTCAATATTTTTTAATAATTCTTAAGTCCTGCAGTTTTTTACTTTGGCCACTAAGCCTAGTAATTCTTTGACACTTCCTGTTCTGTAGAGAAAGATTCTCAGTTGTCTGCTCATTATTAAAACAAGCGGGGTCAAACTGAAAGGAGACTCCAGTGTGAATAGATAACACAGGATCCACCAGTCACAAAAGGAGATAGTCACAGTTCACCCTTTCACCTCCCTGCACAGTGACTTCTTCCCAGGTCACAGAGCATGACTAGAAAACTCTCCTATAGAAGTCAATGAGACTGAGTCAGTCTTAAGGCTCCTATGTGCATGAAGCTACTTTAAAGCATCTCTCTGACTGCTGTTAAAGCAGTGCAAACAAGGTCTAGTGGCCAAAGTGAAAACTGCAGGACTTCAGAATTATTAAAAAACATTGAAAGGGGTATGAAAAAAAAAAAAATAACCAAACATTCCTAAAAAATGTGTTTAACATAAAAACAGGAGTTAAACAATAAGTAATTTTTGATGACACATTCCCTTTAACAAGTTCCACTAAGTGAAGTGGGGAACAAATGGGAGCAAACCTGATTTATCTACAATTAGAACTGTGATACATTTCAGATATAGTGGTGATTATAATTTTGTGTGTTATATGCTACTATTGTGCTTTTGTTTTATCTTCTATTTCTTTTTTTAAGGTATGCGCTATAGATGCAGATTTGAGACATTTACATCTTATTTGCATCTCCTGTTTTAAATCTTTAATAAATTATCTTGGCAAAACTACAGACCCATAGCTATTTTTTAAACAAGTAGAAACACTGTTATCCATTATTATAATTACTACAAACTATCTGCCAATATGTATGTGCACCTGCGAAAATCATCTTCCACTTTTTCTCAGTGATAGAAAAAACAAATAAAAAATAATTATAGTTTAAAATTACAGGAATAAAAGAAAAATTGGAACTGGAAAGTGTACTTGTCAGATCTTAGTGCCTGGTTATTACAGTCACAAGGAAACATTATTATTTTCCTGAATGGACTAGATTATTATAGTTCTTAGAAGGAAAAATCATAGCTTGTGGGAGAATGCAAATGAAATGTACTGTGCTACAGGAAAAGCATACAGTCTCTCCATAATTATTATAGAGGATGAATAGGGGTCTTCATCACAGAAGACCTATAATTTATAAATGTATCACACCAGGATTTGAAGATTTACACAGAGCTCAGTCCTCTCAGTCTTGGGAAAGGGCAAGTATGTTGTGTACTTTACCACTGCTTACATTACAATATTGCTATGGAAAGTCAAATGAAACCTGACAACAAAGCCACATATACAAGCACATTATGGCTTCGTACAATCTGCCATAGTATGGCAGCCATAGCAGTCTATGGGCCTATCTGTTCCTCCCGATTGCTTCTAATTTGAGGCATTTGTAGTATGTATTGTGAGATGGCATTGGGCAAAGTTTTGTAGGGAGTGTATATCTCATCCATATGAGTGAATGAGTGAGATAAAATAAAATCCAGAAAAGAAGCCTTATCCAAAAGAGCTGTAATATGGTCATGTGCATGAGCCTATAAATTGAACAGGGGCTTAAAATGTGTTTGCAATATAGGAATTTAAAACAGCAGTATCCAAAAAGGTATAGTCCAGTCTTTAACATTAAAGGAGTAAGATGCAATCTATTTTGTCACATAAAAGTATATTTCTGTTTCAGTGTTTTATAATCAATTTTATTTTATAATCTATTACACCATAGCATTGCTTTATGCCACAGCCTCCCCTAATGGTGGAGAGTCATCCAACTCCTGTCCGCAGGAAAAAGTAGGAGCAAGAACAGGAAACCGTTCCTCTTTAAAGAAATGCTAGAGACCCAAATCATGATGCACAGGTACCAAATGATTCAGATGCCTGGTGGTTATAAAGGAGACATGCAACAGTCTTTTCCACACTTCTGACATACAGACTCTTTCCTTGCAGTAGGATCAGAGGGTGGGGTTGTGGGTCCCACCACCGGTAATTCTCGGCCTCTGAGATGGTGTAATGAAGTAATGCTTGACAAGGCTCAAGGTTCAGCAATGTACAGACTTCCATATGCATCTTTTACAAAACATGTTGTGGTTTCTAAAGGTAATTGTCAACTACTCCCAGCAGTCTCTACACACTGAAATCTCTAGGGAGGGATTGCCTGTCACATTGCGCCTTTATCCTTCTTTAGTTCAGAAGTCAGGCCTCTCATGAAAGATGTCTCTCTCAATGAAGATTACCTATCATACAGACCCAATGACTTTTAAGCATCTACTAATAAAGCACAAGGATAAATGGGGTAAGTTTGGGGATACAATATAAGGCATTTTTGTATTTAGGGGGCATATTGCAGGACATATTTATATGAAGGGGCCAGGGGCGTTGCTAGGGTCCTAAAACATTCAGGGCCCGTGCCCTCTGTGTTACAATTTGCTATATGTATGATGCTATATTACACAGGGGATGTATAATACTGTATTATACACCGGGGAAGTATAATGCTATATAATACACTGGATATGTATAATGCTATATAATACACCGGGGATGTATAATGCTATATAATACACCTAATGCTATATAATACACCCCTCGGGCAGCTGTATACACTGCCCCCTCAGGAAGCTGTATAAACTGCCCCACAGGAAGCTGTATACACTGCCCCTCAGGAAGACGTATATACTGCCCCCAGGAAGCTGTATATACTGCCCCTCAGGTAGCTGTATATACTGCCCCACCCAGGTAGCTGTATATACTGCCCCCCAGGAAGCTGTATGTACTGCCCCTCAGGTAGCTGTATATACTGCCCCTCAGATAGCTGTATATACTGCCCCCTCAGGAAGCTGTATATACTGCCTCTCAGGTAGCTGTATATACTGCCCCTCAGGAAGCTGTATATACTGCCCCTCAGGAAGCTGTATATACTGCCCCCTCAGGAAGCTGTATATACTGCCCCTCAGGTAGCTGTATATACTGCCCCTCAGGAAGCTGTATATACTGCCTCTCAGGAAGCGGTATATACTGCTCCTCAGCTAGCTGTATATACTGCCCCTCAGGAAGCGTATATAACTGCCCTCCCAGGTGCTGTATATACTGCCCCAGGAAGCTGTATATCTGCCCCTCAGGTAGCGGGTAATACCACAGTTATCCCTAATCAGCACTAGGGGTTTAGATATAAAACTGCTGACCCATGATTGAGCTGATCAGTATAACTGTAGACTGTCAGCTCTGTGGGTCTGGGTGACCCACAAGCTGACCGTTACTCTGCAATTAAATTATATTGCCCCCCCCCCCAGACATGTCTATGAGAACTTCTCTCCAGACTGTAGACAGTTAATACCTGGAGTAGCTGCTGGTCTCGGCGGCACTCACTGACTGGAGGAGGTGAAGCCGACGCTCGGAGCTCGCTGCAGCCTGGCTCCTCCTCCTTCTCCTCTCCTACAGGAAGCAGCCGGCAGCTAAGAAGGATAGGAGCTCGGCTCCGGACCCTGCACTGCGCACAGCAGGCTGCATGGAGCCCCGCCGGCGGCAGCAGCAGAGAGGCAGTAAACATAGTAGTCGCCCGCGCCGCACTGCTAGTTCTCATAGAGCACAACAATGCAGCGCCGCACTGCTATAGGGAATGAGGGCCGGGGAAGAAAGATTCGGGGCAGCAGGCAATATATCTGGGGCACGAGCCCCGAATAATACTGCCTAACGACGCCCCTGGACGGGGCACAGTTTGGGCATTTTTTTTAACCTGGAGCACAAAGGGCGACATGTCCCAATATGCAAGCGCCGTTTTTTTGTTGTTGTCTATTTTGCGGCAAAAATACTCTTGACGCCATGTTCTTGATGTAAATGAACTGTCAAACACCAAAACTAGGCGCATTATACACCAGGCACCACACATTGTAATGCGTCTAAAAAGGCACATTAAATATAGTAGTGATAATACATTATGCGTCTCCGTTACACAATGCGTCTCAGTAGGCGGATTACATACACTAACACTTAAACGCTATGTGTCGCTATTGTGCAAAGCGCCTTTCTAGGCGCAATGTGCCTTTTTAGGCATATTAAGGCAGACATGAATGAAAACTGTCTTAGCCTAAGACTTTCTTTGTTGCCCATAGCAACCAGTCTGAGTGCCCATTTCATTCTTTCAGAGCACTAGATGAAATGTAAGGGAAACTCTTATTGGTTGCTATTGCCAACAAAGAAAGTCTTAGACCAAGACAGTTTTCATACATGTGGCCCTAAGTTTACTATGCATGGAATACCAGACACCAGATTTTTGAAAGGATCGTACTTTCAGGCGCACTTTACACTGAATAAATTTGCCGAAAATCCACTGCGGTGATGACAATTTTCGGACATATCGCCAAAAGGGTGGGTATTTTATTTGTAATCAGAGGTCACAGTGTGGGCATTGTTTTATGGTGCCCACTGGGATAATTATTTAGGTGGTTCAGTGAGTGGAGCTATAATATTTAGGGGCACAAACTGTTAAAAAAAATTATATGCAGGGGCACAGTATGTTGAGATATCATATGTATGGGCACAGTGTGTGGAGCTATTATATTCACAGTGTAAGTGATGTGCAGCAAATATTCGAAGGTATAGTATGGGCGGCTGGTACTAGACCCACCACCCCAGGAGGGCGAAGCCCAACAGTGGCTCACTGCTCTGCTAAGTATCCTTATAAGCCTACAACACATCAGTTATGTCACATCATAATACAACCTCCCCCAGGCCTCAATAACAGAATGGCGAGAGGTGAGTTTACCTGCCTACCTACTTGGGGCTTTGCCTGTCTACCGATCTTGGGGCCTACCTACCTATCTTGGGCCCCACCTATATACTTACCGGGCCCCTATCTGCCTGCCTACCTACCTACTTACCTGGGGCCTTGCCTGCCTACCTACCTTGGAACTTATACACAAAAATACATGAGAGCAAAAACCCATACAATACCAAAACTTTATTAAATACAATAACTTAAAAATATGTCGAGATAGAAAGTAGTGGCCAACAAAAAGGCAGGTAAAGCATCATTATCGTGTTATTAAAATTCAGTAAGGTAATATATAATAATAATAATAAATACTGGACACATATGAACAAAAGTACTGTAGATACAGGTGACATCACTGTGGACAAATAAATATGTACAGATCAATAGTACTGGCACACGCGCGATGTGCCTATGCACATGGCTGCTTCATGTAACTGGTTCTGGTGTTGTATTTATATTAGGAGCTTGGTTCTGGTGCTGTATTCATACTATGAACTTGGTTATGGTTCTGTATTTATGTCACGAGTTTCATCATGGTACCGAATATTTTCACTGAGCTTTGTTCTCTTGCAAAATTGAAGTACTGAGGTCTGGTGCTGTACCTATGTTATGAGCTTGATTCTAGTGCTGTACTTAGTTCTGGTGTATTAAACTTGATTCTAATATTTCCTATGTTATTTCGATGGTCAATAACCTTTTAACAAATCTTGCATAAGTCAGTAGTACAAGTACATATATAAAACATTGCAATATTTCTTATTAGAGAAAAATGCCTCTCTCTCCACTCATCGGGCTTCCCTTCTCTCCCCCAACTTATTATTCATTCTAAAAACTGCTAAATAGGCCTCAGGACCAAAGTGCTCAATAAAGTGTTTTTTCCTCAACACCAACATTGATTGGTTTCCTGGACCACCATTATATATATGTTAAAACTATTTTATGTTAAAAACATAAGTTAAAAACTGGTAATTGGTTACAAAGTTGCAAAATGTCACCCAAGATAATGCAAAATGAAGATAAAATAAAATAAAGCTAAGAGCAAATACAGATAAAGTATGTCCTTACATATAACAGTCAGAAAGAGCTGCTGGAATCGTCTATCCTCATGTATTTTGAGGATAGGAGATTATTTGGTCGTACTTTCTACACAATGTACCAGAGAAAAAGAAAATGGGACCCTTGCTTGATGCACAAAAGAGTCGCTCATCCTGGCACATGTAAAGAGCAGTACAGAACAGGTAGTACTTCACTGTACTGTACAGAGATGCTACTATACTACAGCATGCACTACACTAATACAGGTGTTTTACAAGTGAAATGTTCAGGATGATTGTTTGGATCTACCAGTCAATCACATAGGCCACAGAGTGGCAGTGTTTGTGACACTGTATCATGAAACCAGACTCAACATACAATGTTCTAGGTAAGACCATTGTATGTGGAAACTGTACTGAGACAATTTTAACTTGAGGGACCACTGTGATCAGGTCATGTCCATGGAAGTCTCTGGAGAGACAAAAAGGAGGGGGGGGAGATATAGATTTAGACAAAGGGAGGGACACACAGAGTTGTTGCTAAAAGCGCGTGATACTGTAGCATATCACACCACTGCTCCCATTACTTAGTATAGCTGCATAATTGTGGCCATACTGATGCTTCTGAGGGTGAATGAGTACACTTTAAACATTTACATTTCGAAGAGTATGACAAACAGCTGGGAGATTGGTTTTAGCATATGCTGAATTATTCTATCCCACTTAACTGGTGAACAATCTTAACTAAATACAATTTACAATCAATGGTCCTGAATGTACACACATGTTCATAATGTAAAGTGAAATTTAGAGAGTGTGGGAAGGTTTGTAGTGTGGCTACTAGGGATGAGCGACATTATCGACAAAAGTTTAAATCGGCACGGTTTTTAGGCTGATTGGAAATTGCTGATCATGTAATATTTTAGGTGACTATCTGACAGATAATCTATTACTATCGCGCCATTTTCAGCGTTTCCTGTCATTTTGGCAGCCAGCCAATCAGCTCCGAGGATAGAGGGGGGTGAGGAGGATAAACAACGTCACAACTTTGCAGTGTATGGATCTCATTGGCTGCAAAAATCACGTGACCTCGTTTTATCTATGCCACTGCGTTTCCTGTTTGAGCTCATACGCTGTCACACTTCACAGCAGGACGCGTCTGTCTGCGTTTGAACCAATAGCTGTTCTATCAGCTCTGACAGATAGTCTCTTCTAATACAAGAAACCATCCATCTACCTACAGCTTAGAATAGAGTTAGATTAGAGAATTTCACTTCTTATTTAGCTAGAGAAAGTTTTAAGGATATCTACTGGTGTGTCCAGCCACGGTGGGGGGGAGGGGGGGGGGTGTGGAGGTGCGGGTTAGGGGATGCAGAAGGAGAGGCATTTGAAAGGAAGATATTTTGCAGCTCAGTGTGTTCTGTGATCTTCAATTGAAAAAGAATTGTTTTCTACCACTTTTTTGGCCAGCAGAATTCTGATAGCAGTTGAAATTGTGCCCTGTGTTTTCAGTTCTATTGCAATCACTGCGTGTCAGTGTTCCCAAAAACCGGCATAACTTATCCCTATAACTTTTAAATAGTTTTATTGAAGTCCGTGCGTCTGTTTGGCGCATAGAGCTCAGTTGTACGCATATTGTGTTATACGTATTTGATAGTAAATTGCGCCTATTGTCAGTGGTGCGAAGGCCGCCATATTAATCCATATAACTTTTAAATACTCTTATTGACTCCTTTTTCCGGCACTTTTTAATCTGTGGGTCATGTAGATTTAAGGGTCATGCTGCAGCCCAGGACAGGCATAGTCAATGTCCAGTTCAACTAAAATGGTGGTTGAAAGACTCCTTTTTCCGGCACTTTTTAATCTGTGGGTCAGACAGGTTTAAGGGTCATGCTGCGGTCCAGGACAGGAATAGTCAATGTTCAGTTCAACTAAAATGGTGGTTCAAAGACTCGTTTGTCCGTCACTTATGATTCTGTGGTTCAGAAAGGTTTAAGGGTCATGCTGCGTTCCAGGAAAGGGATGGTCAATGTCCAGTTGAACTAAAATGATGGTTCAAATCATACTGCCTTCTGGCACTTTTTAATTTGTGGGTCATGCAGGTTTAAGGGTCATGATGTGGTACAGGACAGGACCATAGACTTTAATGTCATTGGCGATAATCTGTTATCGACTATCATCATGATAATTGTAGATAGCGACTAGATAACGATAGTTGACACAATCGCTCATCACTAGTGGCTACTCATTTTTCAATTCTGTCCTGAGAAAGGGCACACAAGTTTGTATAACTTATAGGAAAATATTGCTACATGAAATAATGTTCATTTACATTCCACATTAATAAATATATTGTATTTAGAATGTTGTTATTATTTTTGTAAGCTAATAAAGCAGAAATTATTTTTCACGGCACACTGCACTATGGGCCACATGTATGAAAACTGTTTAGGACTAAAGTTCACTTTGTTGCCCATAACAACCAATCAGAGCGCCCCTTTGGGGCTCTGATTGGTTGCTAAGGGCAACAAAGTGAATTTTAGACCTAGACAGTTTTCATACATGTGGCCCTATGTGTCTATACAGTGGGAATCTGTTCGGTGTTAAAGGAGACTAGTAGTAGTAGTAGGTGTATCTATTTTGTAGCTCTGTTAAGGTTTTGCACAAGGTTCACACTAGCAGGCTTTATATTTATCCTGAACTCAGCAACAAACATGGTGTGGACTTGTTTTTTGGCCCCTAGACTGTACTCTAGTGCACTAGTCTACTGGTCAACATACATGCCAAATCTCATACCACATATGTAAATGCATATAATAAATCAAATATTTTACATGACATATAGATGATAGAATTTTTCATAAGATAACAAAAATTATTCTTATGACACACTAAAGAGGTTAAGAATTTTTAATGCAGACATTTTCTTTGAATTCTGTCTCAGGAATTCCCAGGATTTTAACTAATTAGAAAGCACAGTATAATTAATCACTTTGCTTGATGTAATACAGGATAGGAGAGCCACATGGGGAGCACCCAGGCTGCTTAATAAGCAGGAGGTTCCTGTTAGGTGCTTCAAAGCATTTTCCATTAACATTTTTCATTTATTGTTTTAAAGGGGCTTTCAAGCAATCTGGGACAAAAGGATGAGCTAAAAATTGTACATTTATCTAATTAAATTATTTTTTCTCAAACCGACAAGAGTAAGCCTATCCAGTCCAAGTTAAACTGATCATTGAGCTTTTTTTTGTTATGTATTGTGTTGGGTTACCTTAAATTCCAGGGAAAACATAACCTGATGCTATAATGAGTGGTGTTATAATAGTTCTCGTAATCTTAAAAACTTTGTGAAAATGGTCTACTTGTAGTAAGGTATATTAATAACCAATGCAGAGTCTGTAGCAGAGATTCCTCTGCAAACCAGTCTTACATGTAGCCATATGAATATAATCCTGGTGCTAATAATCTGCTTTTGTGAAATTTAGTACACTTCCTTCACCCTTCACCCCCTGATGTACTAGAAGTTACACATAACCTGTCTCTAACCTCAACTGCTTCATTGCTCTTCCTCCTCCCTTTCTGTCCTGATCCTGTTTCATTTGTTCTAGTAGCAGAGCTGTGTAGTGTATACGTTTGGACTGGCCAACAGGGAATGGGGGGAAACCCCATTGAGCACCTAGGCGTGACTGGTCTGTGACTGCTTTACAGGCAAAAAAGGTAGAGAGAAAGAGGCAGATTATAAGTCTCAAGAATCAAATCCTTTGCTGGGGTTTAAGAATGAACTCCACTGGTGTGCTGCAGGCGCTTCCGTTCAACACTGGTAGTGTATAAAGACAGTATGTAATTACAGCACTGCCTGCATGGCAAGCAGACATATAATTGGAAATGTAGTTATAATCCGTTAGTTAATTCTGCCTACAGCAAGCCCTGGCAGCCTAAAAACAAAGGTGCTGTACAGACAAAATACCATAAATATTTCTAATCTGATGAGAATTCATACATAGGTACTTTTCTATACTTTTACTGGTTTGGAAAATAAGAAAGTAAGGTTAAAGATTCACTTTTAGTTGTTGGCATTCTTTACTTATATGAATTGATTCTATGAATCAATGCAATAGAAATATACTGACCAATCAAACTATTAATTATTGTACAAAACAAAACTATTTTGTTAAAAGAAACAGCAGCCAATCACAGTACTTTACTGAATCGTCACTAAAGTGGAAATTAAGCATAGCAAGATTAAGATTCAAATCACATCATTGTATATACACATACCAGACCTTCTAGAGTAAAATATACTCTTACTAGAAGAAAATGATGTGTTATCCTATATGATACAATACTAGTTATTATTTGGGCCTCCAGTTTTCAACAACTAAGCTAAGAAAAATCACAAAAATCCAAGTTGTTTTACACATCAGGAAACATAAATAATGACAGGTGCCATCATAATAACAGGACCTAAGTAAATAGCTTGCAGATATGAATGTCCAATGTCACCGTTATAAAACCATATACACTTAGGTCCATGTATATTTGGACACTGACACAGATTTTGTTTTTAGTACCTGTTTACTGAAACATATTCAAGTTATAGTTATTTAATGGACATGGACATAAAGTCCAGACTTTCAGCTTTCATTTGAACGTATCCATATTAAAATTGGATCAAGGGTTTAGGAGTTTCAGCAACTTAACATGTTCCACCCTGTTTTTAAAGGGACCAAAAGTAATTGGACAAATTAAATAATTGTAAATCATGGTACAGGTCATGATCCAAAGCATACCACATCATGTGTAAAACACAGTGGAGGCAATGTGAGGGCTTGGGCATGCATGGCTGCCAGTGGCACTGGGTCACTAGTGTTTCTTGATGATGTGACACAGGACAGAAGCAGCTGGATGAATTCGGAGGTATTCAGAGACATACTGTGCGCTCAAGTCCAGTCAAATGCAGCCAAACTGGTTAGTCAGCGTTTCATAATACAGATGGGCAATGACCCAAAACCTAGAGCCAAAGCAACCCAGGGGTTTATTAAAGCAAAGAAATGGAATGTTCTTGAATGGTCAAGTCAATCAGCTGATCTCAGCCCAATTAAGCCTGCATTTCACTTGTTAAAGACTAAATTTCAGACAGAAAGGCCCACAAACAAACAGCAACTGAAAACTGATGCAGTAAAGGTCTGGCAGTGCATTAAAAAGGAGGAAACACAGCGTCTGGTGATGTCCATGAGCTCAAGACTTCATTGCAAACAAAGGGTTTTCAACCAAGTATTACTGTGTTTCCCCAAAAATAAGACAGTGTCTTATATTAATTTTTGCTCCTAAAGATGAGCTAAGACTTCTTTTTAGGTGATGTGTCATTTTTCTATGAACAATAATTCACATATATTGTTGAACAAAACATCAACATGTATTAATATATTGTAGTGATTTCATCATAAACATCAGGATAAGCAGCCAAACTCTGAATTGAATAAAAAAAATGTACTATATCTTATTTTCGGGGAAACAGGGTAGAAATTAACATTTTATTTACAACTATTTAAATTGTCCACTTACTTTTGGTCCTTTTAAAAACAGGGTGGCACATGTTAAGGAGCTGAAAGTCTTAAACCTTTATCCAATTTTAATGTGAATACTCTCAAATGAAAGCTGAAAGTCTGAACTTTATGCCCTTGTCCATTAAATAACTATAACTTGAATATGTTTCAGTAAACAGGTACAAAAACTAAATTTGTGTCAGTGTTCAAATATATATAAACCTAACTGTAAAACAATTTAATAGCTACAGTAGACTGCCTATGCTGATATAAACTTATCTGCAATTAATTAGTATGCATACATCCAACTCTTTTCACATTACAGTATCAGACCCTCCCGCCTGAGTACAGTTGTTAAACATACATTTCATGCATTTATAAATTCAGTAGATGAACAGCAAGTACAATTATAAATTAAGCCCCTTTCACGCTGTTGTGAGGCCATATGTTGGATACCTTGAAGAAGCAGCATATAAAAAGCATATCGATGTGAAACAGGTACTATGTTTGCCCTATAGACTCATAAGGCTCCATCACAGTATTCATTGGGATAACTTTTAAAAAATATTATGACAGATACATGCAACGTATGGCTTTACTATGTGATAACAACCCATAGACTATAAACGTTCAGATGGTGGTCATTTAACTCTGCATGGCCATTTTGAAATGGCCTTGTAGAATATACAGCTGCACAGTGTACACAGACCCAGAACAGCTCTGCAGTAAGATTCAGGTGTTGCATTTCCCATGTAACTGGGAATAATGTATTAGCCCCACCTAAGAGAATCCTAAAACTTTACAACACCTATAAAGAAATGTCTATGATGGAAAAGAGATGGAAATCCAAAACTTATTTTAGATCCATTTCTGCTGTTAAAAAGATAAATAAATGTTAAAACAGACTACAGTATTCTTACCATTATCCCTGATATTATAAAAACTTAATGTAAAAACTACATAAAAATAAATCCTAACATATCATAGAATAACCGAGTTTGAGAAAACATTATAACTAGAGATGGGCGAAATGATTCTAACGAAGTGGACTTCGTTTAGAATTTCAGGAAAACTTTGGTTCTGAATGAAGTCGAAGTTTGGGGTACTTCGGGTGAACAAAGTGTGCATTTCATTGATAAAATGGCTGCGAGCACATGGCGTTACATGGGGCAAAGAACTCTGGGACGAAGAAGGGCATAGCCTGCATGACATGTGCAGAGATGAAGCCAATCAGAGACCGGCGGGATTCTGTGACGTCACCACAGTATATAAGTCCGGGCACGACGCTGGGAGCTCATGCCGCTCTCACTGTACTGATTAGGGAAGGTGCTGCCGCGGCTGATTGTGATAGCTCTTACTGAAGAACTGATTTTTATACAGCGATTTTTGTGGGGTGTCTCAGCTTGTCTCAGAGACTGTTCTCTTAACGTTCTATTTCTGATTTTTGGGAAATGGTCTGAAGCCCATTTTTTGCCACTGCAGTGCTTTAACATTTAAACCCTATTGCTCACGAAAAATTAAATTTCCCAAAAGGGGGATCAAAGCCATTTCCCTTTTTGTATTTTTTAAAGAAACAGCGTTTTTACAATCCAAATACCACTTCATTTTTTGGCTGCTCAATTCTTTGTCGCAATTTACACCGGGGTTAAATTTAAGGTTGTTTTTCAGGGGGTGACCCCAAAAAAACCATCTTTTCACCGCCAAAAAGGGGGTTACATTTTTTCCTGAGCCTAAATTCAAAAAAGCAAAGGTTAATTACATTTTTTTCTTGTTGTGTGGCGTAAAAAAACAGGGGCATTGAAACGCTAAAAGCTAGTAGTTGTAAAAGCTAATTTTTTTGGCGCATTTACATCCGGGGTTAAATTTAAAGCTTTGTTTTTTCAGCTGGGGTGACTCCCGAAAACCGTCATTTTTCCATCGCCAAAATTTATACATTTTTCCTGTCCTAATTAAAGAAAGGTTAATTACAATTTTTTCTCTTGTGGGTGCGTTTTAAAAAACCGGCTTGGAACACCTCAAAAGCTTGTAGTTTGTGGTGGGTCAATCTTTGGCCAAAAATTTTAAAAAGGTTAACTAAGTATTTTTCTGCATTGCACAGTAAAAAAACTTTCTTTTTACCAAACAGAAGAAACACATAATTTAATCCCAAAAAAAACCTTTCACATTAAAAATTTCCGGTTTTAAAAGCCAAACAAAAAAATTTTTTCCCGGCCCAATTGTGGAGCCAAAAAATTTTCCAAGGGTTACCCCAAACTTGTTTTGGGGGCATTTGGGGAATCCCTGTATTTTCTTTACAGAAACCATCCCAAACACTTACATTTTAAAAAAATTTCGACAAAATCCCTCTCACCTTTGCAAGGGGGTCCAAAAACCTGGGGCCAAGGGCCCACCAGCAAGGGGACGTCCCCGCAGGGGCCCGGGAGGCCCGAAAATGCCCCCTGTCTCTAGCGACCGGTTTGTTAGCAACCCAAGGGTTTTTTGATGGGTTGCTAGGTCATTCACTTCCCCCAGATGAATCGACAACCCCAGCCAAAAGGGCGGTGGGAAGTCGAACAACCCCTTTGTTGGCTGGCCCGGGGGCGATCAGCGGCCTCGCCCGTCCTCAACCCGCCTCGTCCCCTGCGGTTTCCTAGCCGAGATTACATGTGGTTGGCTCAGGCCACATAACGAGGATGAACAATTTGGGAGGGGATCAGCGCACTTGGGAGCGAAAAATGAGGGGCCAAAAAAACCCCGTTCTTCAGTGGAGGCAAAGTAAGATGTTGAGAGTGGCATGGGGGGTCATGTTGTGGGGGTCGCCTCTGCATACCCAAAAACGGTGATGGGACAGCATGGAAAGAAAAACAAATAGTGATGATGTAGCCCAACCCCCACTTGGGGGCCAGGGAGGGAAGGGCCATCTCGTCAGGAGTAGGGGCGTCAGCTTTCGCTAGGGAGGGGGGGAGCCAGCAAGTGGGATGTGGCCGTGGGTCAGCAGGGGGTAGCAGCAGTGTGAGGTCGGGACCAACGGCCAGGGGTAAAAAAACCCCCTTCGCAGGTCCCAAAAAAGTAGCGGCCGGGGGGTCACAGGCAGCGGCGGCAGTAGTCACTAGGCGGAGGTTGCGGTAAAAAACCGATACCGGCTGTGGCATTCTTTTCTAAGACACCCGGGGGGCGAATATGGGGATATGTAAATTGAACAGAAAGTGAAGCGGCAGGGAGCTAACTTTTGGCACCACAGCCGCGTCCCCTAC
>JAODAL010033537.1:0-45443 GCA_025379985.1 Phyllomedusa bahiana
TTTGTTTGCCGGGGCAAGCCGGGTGTAAATGCTGACCCCGCTGTCCCTACACATGTGGTTGATGGAGCAGTACTTGTGGGGCTGAAGATGGTTGGTGGTGGAGGAGGAGGAGGCGGACATGGCGCAGGAGCCGCAGTTTGACACCATGGAGGAGAAAGCAGAGTCTCCTGTCCAAGTTGGTTGGTGTGCCTGGGCAGAAGCACATTCACCCAGTGGGCCGTAAAGGACATATACTGGCCCTGACCGTAGTTACAGCTCCAGACGTCCGCGCTGCTGTGCACCTTGGAAAACAAACCGATAAGCTCAAGGACTGGCCCACCTTCTGTTCTACATATTTATGAAGTACTGGTACTGCCTTTTTGGAAAAGAAATTACGGTTTGGGAACTCTCCATCTCGGCTTGGCAACAAGCCATTAGTTTCTCCTTGAACGGTGCAGAGTCCACCATTTGGAAAGGGAGGGACTCCAAGTACCAAACTTTTTGGGACAGGAGCACGGTCAGCTGCGCACCTTAGGATGGTTGGGCATACTGTTGTCTCTTTGCAATCGCCTCGCTGAACGACTGCTGGCCGCCATGAGTAGCGAGGAGCAGGAGCATCTGGACCGGGAGATGATGTAAAAGATAAACAGCTCCCTTCTGCAGTGGTGGTGGAAGCCTTGACTGGCTGCAATTGGCATGCGTGCCACTGGGCGCTGCTGCTGCTGTTGTGCGGGCGGCAGGATGGACACCACATCTGAGCCAAACGTTTCTCCCAGGCCACCGGATGGTGACACTGCATGTGTTGACGCAGCGTGGTGCCAACGTTAGCTCCCTGGCCACGCTTTTACTTTCTCCCACAGATTCTAACATATACCCATATTCGGCTCCTCCGGTGTCTTAGCAAAGAACTGCCACACCGCCGAGTATTCGGATTTTACCGCCAATGCTCCGCAAATGAGTGACTACTACCGCGCTGCCTCGCTGAGCCTCTGTGCCGCTAAATTCTTGGACCTGCGAAGGGGTTTTTTACCCCGTGGCCGCTTGGCTCCCGACCTCACACTGGCTGCTACCCTGCTGACTCAAAAGCCACACAACCCACTTGCTGGTTGCGCCGCTGCCTGACGCACAAGCTGACGCCTTTTTCTCCTGGACGATGATGAAGCCCTTGCTTCACCGCTCCCAAGTGCGGTGGCTACATCATCATCTATTTGTGTTTCATCATGCCTGCTGTCCTCATCCCCCGTCTTGGGTATGGGAGAGCTGACCCCTCACAACTTGACCTCCCATGCCACTCTCCACATCTATACTTTGCCGCCTACTGCAAGAAGCAGGGATATTGGCCACATTTTTCGCTGCCAATAGCTGCTGACTGCCCTCCTCAAATTGTTCATCCTCGCTATATAGTGGCGCTGAGCCCAGACCACATAGTAGATCTCTGGCTGAGGGAAACCCGGATGGGACAGAGGCGGGTTGAGGACGGTGAGGGCCGCTGACTCGCTCCCGGGCCATGCCAACTAAGGGTTGTTTCTGACGTTCCCACCGACTCTTGGCTGGGGTTGTCAGATGTCATCTGGGAGGAAGTGGATGACCTAGTCAACCAATCAAGAACCTTTGGGTTGCTAGTCAGTACACGGCCGCTAGATAAACAGCGGCAGTTGTGGCCTTACCGAGTAACCCCTGCTGCGACGTCCCCTTGCTTTTGTGAAACCCTGGGCCTGCTCCAGGAATGTTTGTGCTCTCGCCACCGCAGGGTGAAGAGCCTGCCACCTCTCTGTCTGACATACTGTTTGTTCTAAAATGTACAGACACTGTTTGATGAAGATATCTGTATATATAAATACACACCCGTATTTGACTCCAAATGAACCCACTAAGAAGCTTGGGTAAAACCCCTTTGGGTATAAATTGCGCTCCACAAATGGCAGGAAAAATTTACTTGTATGTGCCATTTAAAAACTCTGTGTATTTTACTGAATATAAAAGCACAAACAGGCTTAATAAACCTTCGGATATGAATTATGCTACAAAATTTCTTCTGTGGCGGTGAAAAACAAAATTTCTTTTACTGAGTACAACTGAAGAAAAAAACTTAGTTAACACTAGGATGTAAATTGCACAAAAGAATAGAGCAACCAAAAACTACGAGCTTTGTAGTGTGTTACAATGGCGTGTTTTCTACGCTACACAACAAGAGGAAAACTTGTAATTAACCTTCGCTTGTAAATTATCCTACAGGAAAAATGTATTTTTTGGCAGTGAAATAAACGTTTTCTTTTAGTTACCAAAGCAGCAGAACAACGCTTAATTAACCCCTGGATGTAAATTGCGCAAAAGAATTGAGCAGCCAAAAATGAAGTGGTATTTGTATTGTAAACACGCTGTTTCTTTAAATGAATACAAAAGGAACAGGCTTAGATCACCCTTGGATATTCAATGTGCTGTGAGCGAATAGCATTAAAATGTATATTTAGCTGCACTGGACACACACTGGACTTCAGATCCAATACCCCACAAAATCAGAAATATAATGTTAATAGAAGCAGTCTCTGAGACAAGCTGAGACACCCCACAAAAATTGCTGTATAAAAATGAGTTCTTTAGTATCAGCTATCACAAGCAGCCGTGGCAGCACCATCTCTGATCAGTACAGTGAGAGCGGTATGAGCTCCCAGCGTCGCGCCCGGACTTATATAGTGCGGTGACGTCACAGAATCCCGCCGGTCTCTGATTGACCTCATCTCTGCACATGTCATGCAGGCTATGCCCTTCTTCCTCCCAGAGTTCTTTGCCCCATATAACGCCATGTGCTCGCAGCCATTTTATTAATCAAAAGCACACTTCATTCACCCGAAGTACCCCAAAGTTCGACTTCGTTCAGAACCGAAGTTTTCCTGAAATTCTAAACTAATTCCACTTCGTTAGAATCGATTCGCCCATCTCTAGTCTCAATAACATGTCCTGACCTTGAACATCAGAGCCTGACATCGACATCTCATGCTGTTCACATGTCGAGTTATTGACTGCTAAAGCAGGGCATCCCACTCTTCTTGAAGGGTAATCCTAAATTCATTGAGGTTCAGGAGTTACAAGCTTCTACATGGCGACAGCTGAATACACAGGTTTTCTAGGGGGTTCAGGTCTGGAGAAAGTGCAGGCCACTGAATTTGAGGTTCCCCAGTCTCCAAAAGCGATTCAATAAAGATGCAACCTCGATGAGCTGGAGCATTGTTATCCATAAAGATGAAATTAGTGTGTGTTGTTCATGCAGAGACAAAATGACTGGATTAATGATGTTATTCAAGTAGTAGAGGCTTGTCACTGCACCATTCACAAAGTGTATTGTGTAGATCCACCTGCCCCCACTGTAACATCACCACCAAAGGCTTGTCTATGACTGATGCATAGCACTCTCCTTGATGTCTCCAGCATCATTGGTGGCCATCATTTCTGCTCAGCGTGAATCAACTTTCATCAGTGAACAGTACTGAGCACCAATGATTCCACATCCAGTGCAGATTTTCCCTGGCCTATACAAGACGATGATGCCTGTGTGTGATAGTGTGGTGAGGTACCCTTTTTGGTCATCTAGTACGCAGACCACACTGTTGTAAATGGTTACAAATGATCTAACCTTTCACTTGGTTGCCTCTCACACTTGGTTGCCTCTCACCTCCCTTAAAAGTGCCTGGAGTTGTGTGACATTCATCATCCGGTTCTGCAGGGCATTGTTTCTAATGAAGCAGTCATCAGAATGTCATGTAGCCAAGCGACGTTCACATCTTTGCCTTCCTGTGACTCTTCCAGTCTCACTGTATCTCTGTTGCAGCCTCCTGATGACACTCTGTGACACGCTAAGCTCAGTGCCAATTCTGTATGAGAGCATCCTGCTTGAAGCCTCAAGGCTACTGTTGATCAATTGAAATATATCTGTATAATATACCGTATATACTTGAGTATAAGCTGACCCAAGTATAAGCCGAGGCACCTACTTTTGCCACAAAAACCGGGAAAGCTTATTGACTCGAGTATAAGCCAGGGTGGAAAACGCAGGGCTACTGGTGAATTTAAAAATAAAATAGATACCAATAAAGTACATAGGGCAGTTTAATGTTCCCATGGGCAGGTTTATAGGCAGTTTAAATTTTCCCCCATAGGCAGATATAGGCTGGTATAGGCATTTTTTTTTTTAATGTCCCCATAGGAAGGTTATAGGCAGGTATAGGTTGTTATAGGCAGGTATAGGAAGCATATGTACCCCATAGGCAGGCTATAGGCAGGTAATTGCCCCCATAAGCAAGTTATAGGCAAGTATACGTCCAACTAGGCAAGTTATAGGCAGGTATAGGTCCCCCTAGGCAGGTTATAGGCAGGTATAGGTCCCCAAGGTAGGTTATAGGCAGGTATAGGTCGTTATAGGCAGGTATAGTCCCCCTAGGCAGGTATAAGTTCCCCTAGGTAGGTTATAGGCAGGTATAGTCCCCCTAGGTAGGTTATAGGCAGGTATAGTCGCCTAGGTAGGTTATAGGCAGGTATAGTCCCCTAGGTAGGTTATAGGTAGGTATAGTACCCCTAGATAGGTTATAGGCAGGTATAGTCCCCTAGGTAGGTTATAGGCAGGTATAGGTAGGTATAGGTCGTTATAGCCAGGTATAGGTCCCACTAGGCAGGCTCTAGGCAGGTATAGGCAGGCATAGGCAGCTTTTTTAAAACAAAAAAAAAACACTTACCTGGCTCCCCGCTGCTCCGTCTCCCTCCCCGCTCCGCCTCCTCGCTGCTCCGTCTCCCGCGCGCTGTCCTCGGTCTTCTCGGCATAGGCGGGTGATGTCATCAGGCCGCGCACGCAGCGTGATGACACACACTGCCTGTGCCGGAAACTCCGGACAGCCGGAGTCGGCGGCCGCCCAGAGTCCACTGCGGAGCACGGAGCGCTCGCTCTCTGCTCCGCAGTGGTATCTGTTCACTTGTATGCGCTCCGGAGGAGTCGCATACAAGTGAAGAGATAGCCGACAGCGCACGGGCCATTGCAGTGCCCGGACACTGTCGGCGGTACTCGGCGTTCAGTTATATGCGCTCCCTGAGGAGCTGCATTTTAACTGAAGCGTCCCTGTCGGCGCACGGGCCATTGCAGCGCCCAAGCCCCGACAGTGATCGAGTATAAGCCGAGGGGGGATTTTTCAGCACATTTTTTGTGCTGAAAAGCTCCGACTTATTACTCGAGTTTATAGGGTATAATATAAGGGTTTATATATTATATATATATATTATATATATATAATATTATATATAATATTATATATTTTATTTATTTTTTATATTTTAAAAAACTATTTGGCTGTACATTCCCATATTGTTTGTGCTTGTGTAGAATTGTTTGTACCGATGAACGAGGCACCTTCAGGTATCTGGAAATTTCACCCAAGGATACAAACAAGATAGGGATTGTAGGTTTGTTCATAAGTTGAATTTGTATGTAAGTCGGAAAAGGTATTTTTATTAAATGTAACTCCAGCACAAAAGTTTTTTTTTAGTTTTGGATAGTGCAGGGAAGGGTTTTTACATTTGTTTTGCTCTCTGTGCCTCTGTTAAGAAGATTTCACCTCATGTGCTGCTGTGGCATGCTGGAAATTTTTGTTTCGCAGCTACTATCTGCTGTGGAACCTGGAACTACAAGTGCCAGCATGCCCTATAAGTCTCCGTTTGTAGTGGACAGATGTAACTCGAAACGCTGTAAGTTGTGGACTACCTGTACATTCACAGCTGTGTCTCTATTTAACTCAGACGTTGCCAATACAAATATCAGAAGCTTCCATCATATGGGCTGTCCCAAAAGGCATAGTAATTCTGGTGTATGTAAACTTTTGACTTTGCAGAAAGTAATAGAAATGCCTTAATAAATTCTCTCTCCAGAGGGGCTGCGCCAGTTTTCTGTTGTACTTTGAGCCAAAAAGAATGTATGAACAGGTGCACTCCAAACTTTGGCGCGATAAGTGCCTTTGAAATGCGGCAAATGCATTTTTTAGTGTGCCAAAGATTAGGGGCGTTCTGGGGGCGTGTCGCACCACATTGATAGAAGTAGACTGCAGAAAAACAGGTTCATACATTCTGGCACATTCTACACTGCCTTAAAGCGATTTAGAACTGGCCTGTCAGCGGCAGGATTCATACTGTACATGTCACCCATGGTATCTGCGTATTGTCATTTTTAGAATATGAATGGAATCACATCTACAAATAAAACTACAGTGCTCTATGATAAGGATAAGGATATGCAACGTCTATAAAAACACATAAGCAAATATTTTCTCAAATACAAGATAATATCGGAGGAAAGCAAAGTTTCAGAGTGTTTGGAAACCATCTTTTTTAAGCAGCCTTGCTTTCCTGTCTAGTTGCATTAAAATAGTGGATTACAGAGAAAGAGATGAGTCCTCAATGTTTTATTTATGAGATGTTCTTCAGATAAACAGGGGGCTTCAATTTCCATCACTGTCAGCCTGACGTGTTAGGAAGTGCTAAATTCACTTCAAAATAATTATAAGAAACAACTTTCAAGAAACATTTAGCTTTCCTGAAGTTTGAAATTGCTGTCAGCCACATCTGAATCTGAGGTTTATTGTAAATGGATGCATTTATTGCCCTGCACAGAATCTCCTGGAACAGAAAAAGAATAAGCATCCTTCTGTGCCTGAAGATCTGCACGGACAGCCATATTTTTACTTTTCTGCTAGCAATCTTTCACGTTTCTCTTACCCCCACTGCCAAGAACTTCATTTTTTTCTGTAAGAAAAAAAACCTGAATCCATTTAATACATGACAAACGGCCAAGCATTGCATTGTGGGTAATCAAATGCAAATATAGTGCCTGACTATGGCAACTGCAGCTGTTGCCTTCAGCGATTCAAGACTCTGACTGATGGTTTTATAGTAGGGTAACAATTCTCATTGTCTTTTGTCCTATTCATTTGATTTTCTTCTGTATTGTGTTTGCTGTAATTACATACATTAACATTTAATTTTATTATTTCCCTCTTATCTTGACATTGAAATCAAATATCTTAGTAAATTTGTTTTCAAATAGCACACAGAGACAGGGGGATTTGGACATATTTACTTTTATAGCATAATGTACATATAGGGCAAAGACACACAAAAGGAAGTCACAAATGGTATTTTTAGAACATCACCACAGCTTTTCTGCATTTGTAAATAAATTAATAGATAAGTCTGTGGCAGATGCAGCAAAATAGGCACATGTGAACAAGTCTTAACTACGTCATAACAATGGAAAGGGGAACAAATATCTACTCCCCTTAAGCGAAACACAAAGTATTATTCGGTAGCTCTGAAATCACTACTGTAGACCACCACTACTGAGTACAAGTACTGTTTGGAAAATTGGTATGGTGTACAGCGCTACCTCAACACATAGTATTAATTGGGTCTGGGGAGACCAATGAATGTTGAAACCAATGTATGTTAAAACCATAATTCTATGGAAACTGTTAATCAGGTCCAGTGTCCCAAAATGTCACCCAACATAATGCAGAATGAAGATAAAAAAAACAATAAACAGATAACTAACACAGATAAACCTGTCCTTACTTATAAAAGTCAGAAAGAGATACTGGAAGTTGGAAATCTCTTTCTATGATGAGGACAGGAGCTTCTGGTGCCACCATCACCTACCGCCCAAAGAGGTCGTTCTTGTCATAAACCACTAGTCCTCATTTATTGAGGGCAACAGGACCATGCTTACAGCTAACAAGGAACTGGTGGCAGTCTACCATGTTGGTAGAGTTATGTTTCACTGATGCAGGTAAACAGATCTCTCCCAGACGTTCTGGGTTGTGGGTGAGTGGGGTATCCTCTCTCACTCCCCGAGTTTTCCTGTGCCCATGTTGTCAGGAGTTAACTGTGAAATCGTATCCGGCTGATCTTGCATACCTCTCGGGGGAGCGCAATGTCATGAATACACCTCAAGTCATGTTGTCAACACTTGAATGGGCACGGGCTTTCCTGACAGGGGCTTCGAAATTTGGGGGGACATGTATGAAAACTGTCTAGGTGTAAGATTGTCTTTGTTGCCCAAGGCAACCAATTAGAGCTCCACTTTTATTTTTTCAGAGCACTATATTAACTGAAAGGGGAGTTCTGATTGGTTGCTATGGATAACAAAGAAAGTCTTGAACCTAGACAGTTTTCATACGTGAGGCCCTTATTAGTAATTTTTCACATTTTCAAGAAATTTTGAAACATTGATTTTTTTAGGGTCCACTACAGTTCTGAGGTGGCTTTGAGGGGCCTGTATTTTAAATATGTACATAAATGACTTCATCTAAAAAAACTGCATTTAGGAAGTTTATTAACCCATTAAGTTAAGTTAAGTTAAGTTAAAACAAAGTGGAGGTGAAATTTTTAAATTTCTCTTAATTTGCAGATTTCAATTTTTATACGTTATTTCGTGGAACACTGTAGACGTGACCAGGTTAATTACGAATTTTTCTGTTGTTGTGTTCCGTAAATTCAGCCGTTTTAACACGCAAAAAGCTGGTAATTGTTGGCAGCACATTTCTTTTGCTCAATTTACATCCAAGGGTTAACTAAGTATTTTTCTGCAGTTGTATGCGGTGATCGGCATTAGCGCAGCTATGCTGCGCCGATCCGATCACCGGGCATTGTGGTGGGGAGCCTTGGGAAGGCTCCCGTCACTTACCCTGGCCGGTTTGCCCCACTTCCGTCCGCAGACAGGAAGTGGGGAAACCGCCATCTTTGAACCCCCTATTGCATTGCCTCTGCAATGCATTAGGTTGTATTAACAATCGCGCCACCTAGTGGTCAAGTACCACAAGTGGCCTCAATGTTACAGTAAAAAAAAAAAATAAATAAAGTTTTAAAGTACAAAAAAAAGGATTAAAAGTTCAAATCACCCCCCTTTCCCCATTTTACAAATAAAATCATTAAAATAATAAAAAAGTTACACATATTTGGTATCGCCGTGTCCGAAAAAGTCAGATCTATAAAAATATAACATCATTTATCCTGTATGCTGAACACCGTAGAAGAAAAAAAATTCCAAACGCCAAGATTGCGTTTTTTTTGGTCATTTCACATCTCCAAAAAAATTGGAATAAAAATGATCAAAAAAGTCACATGCATCCAAAACTGCTAGCGATAAAAAGAACACTTCCCCCCGCAAAAAATGCCCCCTCACTGACGTCCGTAGGTGTTAATCCCAAAAGTTATTGGTCGCACAAAATGGCGCCGTGGCGCAAATTTCAAAAATAGAAATTTTTTGGGAATTTTTTTACGGTACCAAAAACATAACGGAAACCCTACATTTTTTGGTATTGTCAGATGCGTAAACAACCTGAAGAATACAGATAACACATTATATTTACTGAGATTGAACGCCGTAAAGGCAAAAACCCCCGCAAACATGGCTAAATTTAATTTTTTTTCACAATTTTGTCCCACTTGGAAATTTTCTTTGGTTTCCCATATATTCTATTCGTATAGTGGAGAACACACTTTATGATAAGTTATCTTGTCGTGCAAAATAAAAGCCCTCTATGTGTCTATGTAGGTGGAAAAAAAAGAAGTTTGAAGTTATGGCTTTCAGAAGGCGAGGAGGGGGAAAAAACGAACGTGTCACCAAAAAAAAAAAACGACCTGGTCCTTAAGGGTTTAAAAAACGGCACATACAAGAAATTTTTTCCTGGCCATTTGTGAGCCCAATTTATAACCAAGGGTTACCCAAGCTTGGTTGAGTGGGTTCATTTGGAGTCAAATACAGGGTGTGTATTTATCATATACAGATAATCCTACATTAAACAGAGTCTGTACATTTTAGAACAAACAGTATGTCAGACCGATGAGGTGGCCAGTGAGTGATGATAGCGATTTCGGTTGACTATCGTCATCGGGTCAGATAGTCGATATCGGAAAATTTTCATGACGAATTTCCGATATAGTCGATATTAGATTGTCGCCTAGGACCATTTAAAAGTCTATGGTGAGAGGAACAACACCGTCAATTCTACACCCCAAACAGGGCTGCGGAAGCTGGAAATTAAAACATCACAAACGTCAAATGGATACGTGCTACACTTGGGCAACACCACTTAGGTTATAAAAAGCCACAGAAAAAATATCCACAGACCATTCAATTTTATCCTTGTCTTGCACCACAGAATGACCCTTAAACCTGCATGACCCACAAATTAAAATTGTGCCAGAGGCAGTATGATTTGAACCCATTCATTTTTACTTGAACCTGGGACATTGAATATCCCTGTCCTGGAAAGCAGCTGAGCCCCCAAACCTGCATGACCCCGATTAGATTTAATAAGCGACGGATTAAACTGGAGTAGGTCTTTGAACCACCCATTTTAGTTTGAACTGGACATCTGGACTAAACCTGTCCTGGACCGCACAGTATGACCATTAAACCTGTTGACCCCCAAATTAAAAAGTGCTGGAAAAGGAGTCTTTGAACCACCATCTTTAGTTGAAACTGTACATTAACTATATCTGTCCTGTACTGCAGAATGACCATTATAACCTGTTGACCCAACGATTAAAAAAGTGACGGAAATAGGAGTCTTAAACCACCATTGTTTGTTTCAACTGGGACTTAGGACTATACTGTCCTGGGCCACAGCATGACCCATAACCTGGTTTGACCCAACAGAATCACAAAGTCTGGCACTATGTATTTTGTACAGTGACTGTCATTTAGTATTTTTTTTGGTAACTGACATTTGTTTACAGAATTTATTTAGGGAAGTTTATTTATAGTTTACTCATTAATATCATTTTGCTTTTTTTTTCAAGTGTGATAACCATACAACAATTTACAGCCCTCCCTGCGTTTTAAAGGTATTTTTTAAACGTTGTAGATGTGTTAATTCATCCGCACACCCCATAAGTAATACAAATGTCCTAATTCATCCCAAAACACTTCTTAGTTGAGGAAGGTCATTTGCCACTCCGGCCTTCTCGAGAGTGATTCAGCCAATCAATTTCAATGGTTTTCATTTTTCCTCCAAATCCTTCTTCACGTGATTTAGGGACAGAATCCATGGGAGATCAAAGAAGCGGACAACCTAGTGACTCCAGCCCAAGAAAATTTTAAGCCCTTTTTGACACTACTTAACCTCACAGAATTCACCTATTTCCAAATCTGATTTTGTAGAGAAATTTGACGCTCTCCGGTTTGCCCCTAACGGTGATTGAGATAGCAGTGCTGCCGTCACAGCAGTTCTGGTTTATACACGGAAGGTCCAGCTGCCTGGGCCCAGTCTAAAAAAACCAAACCTTTTATTTTACAATAGGACCTGTAGTATAGCTGCATTTCACAGCACAAATGCCCCTTAAAAAATTCAAAAACATGACCCAATGAGCCTACTTTTGACAATTGTGTAGGAACAAATGTCTGTAAGAAACAACATTTTTTTTTTTATAAATAGGACCTGTAATATAAGCTGCATTGTCACAGCAAAATTCACCCAAAAATTCAAAACATGACCATTGAGCAAACTTTTGTCAATTGTGAGAAAAATATGTGCTGTTACGAAACCACATTTTCTTATAATAGGACTTGGTGTTAGCTTGCATTTCACAAGGCAAAATGCCTCCCAGAAATCTCAATAACATGTACCCTTGAGCAACTTTTGACAATTGTTGTAAGAACAAATGTCTGTTAGTACACAACCACCATTTTTTAGAAAAGGACCTGCTAGTATAGCTGACATGTCACAGCAAAATGCCCCCTAAAATTCAAAAACATGACCTTGAGCCTCTTTTGACCAATTGTTGATGAACAAATGTCTGGTTAGAAACAAAAAAATTTTTTCTATAAAAGGATTGTAGTATATTGCTGCATTTCTCCAAGCAGCCTGACCCAAAAAATTATTAAAAAAAATGACTTCTCAGCCAATGTTAAAAAATGTGCGGAGGAAATGTCACTGAAAAAGCCACATTTCTTGTTCCAAAGGACCATGATTTATGCTGTATCTCACAGCAAAAATGACCCCTAAAAATTATAAAATATGACTTTCAGCCACTATTAAAAAATTTGTGATGGAGGATCAATGCCACTTAGACCAGCCCATTTCTGTTCCAAAGGACCATGGATTATAGCTGTATCTGACAGCAGCATCATGACCTCAAAACCATTGACCTAATGCGGAAAACTTCTAAATAGGGTTGAGCGATTTTTTTATCGACAAAGTTTGAAAATCGGCAAGTTTCTATGTGGTGATCGAAATTTCAGATCTTGCTATTTAATTAAGGTTAAATTCTGAGCATCATCTCATTAAGATCGCGACCTTTTTCGGATCTTCCGTTATAATTTGGCGGCCAGCAAATCAGAATACGATAGAGCATGGGTGAGATGTGTGTGCGGAACTCGTTTTAATAGAACAGCGTTTACCTATTCTTAGCCTCAGTGTCTCTCAGCGTCTCATAGGGGAGATGACCTGCGCTTCTGACCTGTGGCCAAACAGATCAGCGAAATTAGTCTTTTTTGACAGAGGAAAGAAAACCTCTGCTATTAGCTGTGATCCTTCCAATTTAGTTATATTAGAGATTTGAAGATTTTTATGTTTTTAGGAAAGGAATTTTAAAGCGCTCTACGTGTAAATTCAGGGGCGGGGGGAAGCAGGGGGGGGGCCCTGCGAGCGAACACAACAAGCTCTATTATAAAGAACACTGGATAAAGTTACCAAGACTTTTGTAGAATTGTGTGGAATTCTTTTTATTAAAGTTTGTTTTTGAAATATTTCCTGGAATTGGGCAGCCTAAAATTATATTGGATACCTCATTTCTAGAAACTGCAGGTCCTTTTTGGGTGCAAAACCCCATTTTATTATCGTATACATTTCAGTATTGTTCTTTTTAATTTTCCCTTTTCCCTTTGATTTTTATAACCCCTTTGCATTTTAAAATTACAATCCGCAATTTGAGTCAGACGGGTTTGTTTGTTGAAAAAAATACCGTGTATCAACGAAAACATAACATTAGTGTTTTTTGACTTTTGCGCACCCGCTTGTTCATTGACGCAGCATCCCGTAAATCTTAAAACGCAATTCTATATTCACCACGGTGAATTGAAAGGTGCAAAAAATCCCTTTTTTTTTTATCCCAAAACAAAACATACTGTTTTTTTGACTTTTGCACACCAGGTTTGTTCATTGACGCGCACCCACAAAAATCTAATGCAATTCTTATTCCCCAAAGGGTGAATTAAAAAGGTGCAAAAAATACCGTTTTTTAAACCCAAAACAAAACATTACTGTTTTTTGACTTTTGCGTCCCCAGCTTTTTTCTTGCGCAGTTCCCGAAAATTTTTAAACAGAAATTTTAAAGTCACCAAGGTAAATTGAAAGGTGAAAAATAAACGTGTATTATCAAAACATAAAGATGTGTTTTTTGACTTTTGCCCCCCGCTTTGTTCTTTGCCTTCACGTAAATCTTAAAACGAATTTATAGTCCCCAAAGGGTTAAATTGAAAGGTCAAATAATACCGGTATTATACGAAAAAAAACAGTTTCGTTTTTTTTGACTTTTGCCACCCAGCTTTGATCATTGACCCCAACCCACGTAAATTTTTAAAACAACAATTCTATAGTCCCCAAAGGGTAATTTGAAAGGTGCAAATAATACCGGTTTTTTATCGAAAACTAACAGATAGTTTTTTTTGATTTTGCCCCCCAGCTTTGTTTTTTTAGCACATCCACGTAATTTTAAAAAAGAATTCATATTCCCCACAGGTAAATTTAAAATTTTCTGTGTTTTTTAAAAAGTGTTTCCCAAAGATGTACACTTCCTTTTGACTGTTGTGGATTTTAATTTTCCCTTCTCATCCTTTTTTGGGTGTAATAAAAAAGGTTTTTTTGCTCTCCCATAGACTTTAATGGTAATCGTCAAAATCGAGCTCACTATCGAAAAACCTTATCGTAGCGGCCGCTATCGACAACGCTCGATCCGATACCAACAAATCACTCAACAACTTCAAAATTTAAAGTGAGAAAAATAAAATGGTGTTGTCAGAAACCTTTGCTGCTTTTCAGTCCCCTCACAGCAAAACCCAGCAAATGAATGGGGGAAATGGAATAAAATTGCAGTAAGAATGATCTTTTAAAAAACTTTTTCAAGAGGACCTTTTCGTTTGAAAGGAATGTAAATTTTGACCGCAATAATTGGGACCTCGAAATTTGGGGGCCACAACTCTCAGAGACCCTGCCTGATTATCTTGATAAAAGTCAAATGACCACTTATTAGGAAAGCCGGATGCTTTTTTTGTCTGTAATGACCCCAGCTGTGTAAAGGTCCGCTCAAAATTGACGGGTGCTGGGCGGACAAAACCTTTTGGGGGCGTGGCAGCGAGCTGGCCATCGGCAATTTTTGTGCCCAGAAGTCCATTGGGTCCGGGAAAACCTACAAAAACTCGGTGTTGAGACGCAGATAGTGTCACCTGATCTTTTCTGGGCCTGTGTGTTGGTGGTGCCCCGCTTACAGCGTTGGTGAGGTGGTAAAAAAGATTGCCAAGGTCACCCATTAGGCTTTGCCACCCTTTCCCGCGCTGCGGTGTACGGTACTTGGGCCCCACTGCTGTCCGTCCCGAGGTTTTTTCCACCGTGACATTTGAGGAACGTGAAACAGCCAAAGATTTTTCCAGTTGATCAATCAGCAAGGTTCCTTTTCTGCTTTTTCTTTTTTGGGTGGGTGGAAGGAAAGTGCTGAGTTTTGTTTTGACCCCCCGGGGTTTTCCGGAGGGGGGCCCCCCAGAACCCTTTCCCCTTCTTTTGGGGGACCCCTTTTGTTTCCCGGACAGTTTAACAAAACCCCTGGCTTCCTTTTGATGATGAACCCCCGGAAGGCCTTATTTAAAAAACCCTTGGGACCGCCCCCGGGCCCCAACCCCAACCCAATGAAACCCCTTTGGAAAACGTCGGGCCTTTTGGGGTTCACGGAAGGTGAAAGGCTTCCGGCCGCCCGGTATTTTTCCGTTGGCCCGGGCCCCTTTTTTCAATGGCCCCGAATCGTTCCCGGAACAAAATCACCCTTGGCCCCTTTGACAAACATTCCTTTTGCCCCAACCCAATTTTTAAGGGGTTTTTCAAAAATGGCCCCAAAGGGGGGGGGCAAAGTTTTACATTTTCCCCCCCTTATGGTTTTTTAAAACCCCGAGGTTTTTTGGGACCGTTTTCCTTTTTCCAAGGGCCCATTTCACCCCTTGGTTTGGTAATTGGAATTGGGGCCTTTTCCCCCCCACAAATCACTTTTTTTTTTGCCCATTGGAGGGTGGAAATTTAAAAGGGGGTTGCCCACTTTTCTTTGCAATTTCTGCCCATGGGGACCCCTTTTTTCCCCGGGCAGCATAAATGGGAAAATTGCTAGCTACTGGGTTCATGTTTTTTTAACCCATTTAGCTGTTAAAAAGCCCCAAAAAAATTGGAGGGGTTTTTTTTTTATGCCGATGAATTTACTTTGTGGCCCTGAATGGGAAAGGGGCGAGGAGGGAAGACTGGGAGGTGCCCGGTTGCCCTTAACCATGAAGAACAGATTGGCGACGCTGTTCGTTACTGAATTTCCCAGGGCCCCGAAACCCCGCGATGACAGGGGCCCGACTCCTGCAAACGACAATCCGCTTGCTTTGCGTGTTGTCGCCAGCACTGGGGGAGCACCTTTCTCTCGTCCCTTTTAACCCCCAAGTATACCCCCCTCTTTGCTCGCTTACCCCCTGCATTTTGCTTTCCCTTTCAGAAAAATAAAATTTTGAGAGGTTTTGGAAAGTTTTTGGGTCGTCCTTAATTTAAAGACGCAAATCCCCAGCTTAAATTTTCAAATTTCCCAAATCAAAACAAAAATTTCTGTAAGAAAAATTTAAAAATGCAAGGGGGCTTAAACAACCCAAAACTGGGCCCGCGCCCCAAAAAGGAAAAAAAAAAGTATTGAAATTTAAAACAAATTTAAAAAAAGGTATTTTTGGCACCCATCAATACACCTGTGGTGACAAAAAAAATTTTGGATTCAAAAATTTAAAAATGCGGTGGGGGTTTTATCAACAAAAACGGCCTGCGCCAAAGGGGAAAAAAACATTTTTCCCTTAAAAATTTTACGGATTTAAAAAAAGGTATTTTTTTGGGAACCTTTCAATACACCTGTTTGGGGAAACAAAATTGCTTGGGATTCAAATTTAACTTTCAAGGTGGGGTCTACAAAAAAAGCGGGGCCTTCGCCAAAATGGGAAAAAAAAACGTAACTGAAAGGGATACGGAAAAAATAAAAGGTATTTTTGGCACCTATCAATTCAAACCTTTTGGGGGATTTCAAAAAATTTCTGGATTTTCCAAAATTTTAAAAGCAAGGTGGCTCTATAAAAAGCTGGCCCGCCGGGCCCAAAATGAAAAAAACACGAAACTGAAATGAAAACGGGGGTTTAAAAAAAAGGGGATTTTTTGGGGAACCCATCAATTCACCTGTGGTGACTACAAAAATTTCTGGATTCAAATTTAAAATGGGAAGGTGGCTCTATCAACAAGCTGGGCCCGCCCCCAAGGAAAAAAACAGTATCTGAAATGTTACGGATTAAAAAAAAGTTATTTTTGGCACGTATAAATACACCTTTTTTGACTAAAAAAATTTTGGATTCAAATTTTTAACCGGGGCCCCAAGGGTAAAAAAAAAACCAAAAACTTTTTCCCAACAAACCCGGGGACCCTTTTGGGCCAAAAAAGGGGGGAAAAAAAAATAAAAAAACCCTATCTGAAATGTATAAAGGATAAAAAAAAAGGTATTTTTTCCCCAAAAAGGGATCAAAAATTCAACTTTTTGGGGTGGCCCACAAAAATGGGGTAAAAGGAAAAAAAATTTTTAAATTAAAAAAATTCAAAAGGTTTACCCTATAAAAAACCCAACAAAAGGTTTGGCTGCGGGCCCAAAGGGTGGAAAAAAAAAAAAACGTAAACTGAAAATGTTAAAAGGAATTTTAATAAAAGGGGGATTTTTGGCCAAAAATTAATCCTTACAAAAAACCCGGTGGAAAAAAAAAGACTTTTAAAAAAAAATTTTTTGCCCCCGGATTCATAAAATTTTAAAGCAAAGGGACCTCTATTTAAAAAAAGTTGGGCTGGGCAAAAAATGAAAAAAAATACTTTTCGAAAAAGTATAAAAGATAATTTAAAAATGGAGTTTTGACCTAAAAAAAAGACCTGCAGTTACAAAAAAAAGGGTTGTTTCCAAAAATAAGTTCAGGCGCCCCAAAATCCAAAGGGAAATTTTTTAACAGAAAAAGGGTTTAAAATAAAGCTTTGCAAAAGTCTACCCCTAATTTGGGGGCACAAAAACCAGTATTCTTTAAAAAGCTTTTCTGTGTTTGCCCCCGGTCCCCCCCCCCCCCCTCCGCCCTGGACTTTTTTCAGGGTAGATGCTCCTTTAAAATTTTCACCTAACTACCTAAATCTGCAAATTCCGATCTCCAAAATTCTAAGGGTCAAAGAAAAAGGGGGAGCTGTCTTGTGAACAAAAAGAAAAAATTTTTTTTGCTGAGCTGTTTGCAAAAAGGCAAAAGGGGCAGGGACCCACTGCTTTTGAGATACGACACACAATGAAATGAACAGGAAAGGGGTGTTCTATGTAAAAGATATTGTGTTTTTCCAGCCAAAACGCAACCAAACACATCCCCGCGACGTTTGCACAACACAGCAACCCTGTTTTTAAATTTTCTAACGATTTGCGGCGCCAAAAAGACAGGAAGCGCCCAAAAAAAAAGGGGAAAATTAATAGTTATGCAAGATTTTAACCTAAAAAAAACCGGGGATCTAAAAAATCCCATCAACGGGAAATACCCGTGCCGATTTTAAAATTTGTCGATAATAATCGCCTCAAAACTAGTGGCAAAGGGTCTTCCATGGGAGCACAGTGGCCAAAAAATTTCCCGGAGCAGGAAAAAGGTCGCAGCACAAAAAGGGGGCGTCGCAGCAGGGGGGCACTTGGTGAGGTCGAAAATGCCAGTGTCTTAGCGCCGGGTTTTTGTTCAGGAACCCCCAAAGGTTCTTGATTGGTTGACTAGGGCATCCCTTTTCCCCCCGAGGACTTTTGACAAACCCCCGCCCCAAAAACCCGCGGAGCAGCCCGCAATGGGTTATGTGGCCGTTTAGTTTTCAGGGTAGCAGCAGTGTAAGGTTTAGGACCAAGGGCCATGGGGAGAAAACCCCTTCGAAGGTCCAAGAAAGTAGCGGCCAGAGGCACCGGGGGCAGCGGCGGTAGCATGGGAGCGTTGGCGGTAAAATAGCTACTCGGCGGTGTGGCAGTTCTTTGCTAAGATACCGGAGGAGCCGAATATGGGTATATGTAGAATCTGTGGGCACCACGGCCCTGCGTCAACACATGCAGCGTCACCATCCAGTGACTTGGGAGAAACGTGGCTCAGATGTGGTGGTCCACCCTGCCGCCGCAGCGCCCAGTGGCACGCATGCCATTGAGCCAGTCAAGGCCCACCACCCTGCAGAAAGGAGTTGTTTCTTTTTGCCATCATTCCCCGGTCCAGATGCTCCTCTCCCGCTACTCAGGGGGGCCAGCATCGTTCAACAGGCGATTGCAAAGAGAAAACAGATTGTCCAACCATCCTAAGGTAAGAAGCTACCGTGCCCCCTGCCCAAAGTTATTGGTATTTTGCATCCCCCCCTTTTCCCAAAATGGTGGACTCGCCCCTTTCAGAGAATAAGGCTTGCCCCGAGCCGTAAATTTATTTTCCAAAAGGCAGTACATCACTTCAAAAAATATGTAGAACAGAAAAAGGGCTAGTCCATGACTTATCGGTTTGTTCCAAGGTGCACGGTAGCGGGGGGAGCTTAGCTGAAAACTACGGTCAGGGCCCCGTACATGGCTTTTAAAAAAGGCCCACTGGGTGAATGTCCCCCTGCCCAGGCACATCAACAACTTGGACAGGAACGGGGCCCCTTTCCCCCCCTCCCCGTTGTCAAACTGCTGCTCCTGCGCCAAGTCCGCCTCCCCTCCACCCCACCACCATCTCAGCCCCCACAAGTGTGCTCCCTCATACCCCATTGTAGGGCACAGCAGTGTCAGCAGTTCACACCTGGCTTGCATCGGCAAAAGAATCACACGGGGGGGAATGCTCCCTCTGCAGCAAGAAATCATGTTTTGTACTTTCTCCGCGCCCAACTTAAATCGGAACCATGGTGATGGGCAATGGAGGGAACAGAAGTCCGCGCTCACCGAGGGGGATGGTCCATGGCCCCGCATGGTGCACTGTTTAATTTTATTTGACAAATTCATGAAGTCTTCCACCGATATTTAAAAATTCGAAAGGCCAGGAAACGTGCATCACTTCATCCATTCCTACAAAACCAGGAACACCCTCCTCGAGTTTCAGCGGCAAACGGCCCCCCCCCCCAACACACACTGATATGGGATGTTTCCACCTTGGAATTCCACCCGCAATGTTGGACCCACTGTATGAAAAAAGGGCCCTTAAGATTTTTTGATGATCAGGTGGGAAAAGTACCCCATGTGTAACTTTGATGTCAGCCAGTGCAGCTCATGCATACACCCCCCGTTTGCTGAGGGCCATTCGATGAGGTACGTTAAGGGCATTCCCCCTCTTCATGCCTGGAACAAGCTGAAAAAAACTGTCTGGGGAGGGGACTGGAGACTGGGACTACATCTCGGCCCCATATGGGGGGGACTTAACGGGAGGGGAGGAGGGGGAGGGCATTGGAGCAGAAGCATTGTAAGGTGAAAACGGGGGATTTTCTACCCAGGTGACAGGAGAGGAGGAGCAGGAGCAGCTGGAGGAGATAGATGGAGATGAGGAAGATGAGGCAGATGACCCGCAGGCACCGTGGTAGTATACAGTGGAGGTGGAGGCAGGGAGTCCCTCGGAGTCACTTGTGCAGATGGCCCACAGCATGCTGATTTGCCTGGCTAGTGACAGCCGAATAGCCACCATCCGGCAGAGGGATAACTCCTGGCTCTCCACCCTTTTTGGACCCTCGCTAACGGTCCAAAATGGGAGCCTTTTTCCCAGCTGCTGAGAGGGAGGACAAACTCAAATACTATAGGGAAATCCTCCGTAGTCAGTTGGCCACTGCCTATGCGCGGCATCGTCCCTCCTCTGACAGGTCTGACTGGGGGGGTTCCACAGCGCTCAAGCACTACTGCCGCGGCTGCTGGGGGAAGGTGGGGGGGAGGGTAGGAGCAGTACCAGCTCCATCAGCAGCACCTTAAGTCTGGAGTCATTGATGAGCAACTTCCTTCACCAGCCTGGTGAGGAGGGCAGTCGCCAGCAGCAGCAGCAGGACCTTGAGCAGTCCCTGAACCAACAGGTGGTGGCCTACTTATACAGCACTCTGCCACCCGAGTTAGAACATCCGCTGGACTACTGGGCAGCCAAACTTTATGTGTGGCCGCAACTTACCGAGTTTGCAATGGAGAAGCTGTCATGCCCAGCCAGTAGTGTGGCATCAGAGCGGGTGTTCAGTGCAGCGGGGACCATCATTACCGCAAGGAGAACCCGCTTGTCCTCGCGAAATGTGGAACGACTGACCTTTGTCAAGATGCATAAAGCGTGGATCGGCCAGGATTTCCACACACCAATGCCTTCGGC
Source organism: Phyllomedusa bahiana (assembly GCA_025379985.1). Lineage (NCBI taxonomy): Eukaryota > Metazoa > Chordata > Amphibia > Anura > Hylidae > Phyllomedusa > Phyllomedusa bahiana. The sequence continues at coordinate 20,612 of JAODAL010033537.1, forward strand.
GTCAGATTACATCAGCCATGACGCCTCACCAAAACTTTGAGAAATGAGTCTGGGTTCAAACTACCTGCCTCAGCCACTATTCTGATGCTGCCACCCGTCTGATGCCACACATCTGCTGACAGTTTCTCCATCTGCCACCAACCATCTTTACCAGGGACTGGTATTGCCACCCACCTCCACAGTGTCATTGTGCCACTCTATAACCTCATGCTGCTGCTGCTGTTGCTGGTGCCGTGACATCCACACCCTGTCATTGTGCCACTGTCTGACCTCATGCTGCTGCTGTTGCTCCTGCTGTCACCTCCACTCTCTGTCATTGTGCCACTCTGTGGCCTACTCCTGTTTGTGCCACCTCCCCACTGTGTCATTGTGCCACTGTCTGACCTCATGCTGCTGCTGTGGCTGCTGCCGTGACCTCCACACTTTGTCATTGTGCCACTGTCTGACCTCATGCTGCTGCTGTGGCTGCTGCCGTGACCTACACACTGTGTCATTGTGCCACTCTCTGACCTCATGCTGCTGCTGCTGTCACCTCCACTCTCTGTCATTGTGCCACTCTGTGGCCTACTACTGTTTTGCCACCTCCAGAATGTCATGGTGCCACTGTCTGACCTCATGCTGCTGGTGTGGCTGCTGCCGTGACCTACACACTCTGTCATTGTGCCACTCTCTGACCTCATGCTGCTGCTATTGCTCCTGCCATCACCTACACACTCTGTCATTGTGCCACTCTGTGGCCTACTCCTGTTTTTGCCACCTTCAGAATGTCATTGTGCCACTCTCTGACCTCATGCTGCGTGGGCTCCGTACCTTTCCACACTCTGCATGGCCCCTGTGGCCTACTGATTTTGCCACTTGAGCTCACTTGTTTTTTTCCCAACTGTTGCCATGAATTTTCAGGCACTTCCCCTTCATTTTTTTGGTAAAATTTTTTTTTCCCCTTTAAGTAAGGATTTAAGAGCGGCCCAGAAAGTCTATGCGGTATACTAAAACACAAAATTGATGAAACCAAAACCAAGCCCCCCTCTGCATATTTAAGCATGGCAAAACGTTCTACAGCACCCTGAGGCTCTGTGCACCTGGAAATGTGTTTTTAACGAAATTTTCCCCCCGAAGTAATTCGGACCAAAACAATTTTGTGGGAAATTTTTTGGCGAAGCGGGGATCAATTTTTGATAAATTTCGCCCATCTCAATTGAGAGTGTTGGGAGCGTTTTTTTATCGACAAAGTTGAAAGGGGCAATTTTTTAGGGGTGATCAAAATTTTCAGATCAGCATAATTAAGGTTAAATCTGTGCATATCTTTTAAAGACCCCCCCTTTTCGGCGCTTCCTGTTTTTTTGGGGCAGCAAAATAGATTACAGAATAGAGCGGGTGAGATGTGTGTGCGACGTCATGACGGGGGATCTTAGGGGTGCGATTGGCGGGGAAAAAAATACATGACCTTTGTATTACATAAACCGTTTTTTTAAGCCTTAGTGTTTTAAAGGTCTCTGGAATAGGACGTGCCTCTGCGGGGGCCAAACAGCTCAGCAAATTAGTCTATTTTGCACAGAGAAAAACCTCTACTTTAGCTGGATCCTTCCAATTTGTTAAATTAGAGTTTTGAAGATTTTATCAGTTAGCTAGAGAATTTTAAAGCAGCTCTACCGCTTAAGTACGGGGTAGGGGGGGGGGGGGGGGGCGCCGCGGGCAACACAGACAGTCATTTAAAAAAACCCCTGGAAAAGTTCACCAAGACTTTGTAGACATTGCACGCAATATCTTTATTTATAACATTTTGCTATTGAAATTTTTCCTGGATATGGGCGCCTGAACTATTTTGGGATACACTATTTCTATAACGAAGGTCTCTTTTTTAGGTGAAAACTCCACTTTTTTTTAATAGTATTTTTTCAGATAGGTGTTCATTTTCAATTTTCCCAAATTCCCACCTGGTTGTATTCCACCTTGCATTTAAAAATTACAATCCAGCAATCTTGATCAGCAAGGTTTTTTGTTGCCAAAATACCTTTATCATACGAAAACATAACAATAGTTTTTTTTTACTTTTGCCCCCCCCCCCCCCCAGCTTTGTTCATTGACACAGAATCCACGTAAATTTTAAAAACACAATTTTATAGTCACCACGGTGAATTGAAAGGGCAAAAAAATACCGTGTATTTCGAAAAACATAACAAATAGGGTTTTTTTTGATTTTGCGCACCCAGCTTTGTTCATTGACGCAGCATCCACGTAAAATTAAAACAGCATTTTAGTCCCCACAGGGAATTGAAAGGTGCAAAAATACCGTGTATTAACAAAAAAACAGATACGTGTTTTTTTACTTTTGCCCAGTCAGTTTTTGTTGAAGACACCTTGCAGTTAAATTTGAATCCAGCTTTTTTTTTGATTAGAGGGTTTTGAGAATAGCTGTGTTTGCCGTTTTTTAAAATAAGAACTTTCCAAAACTTTCCATACCTTCCAAATTTTTATATTTCTGAACAGGGAGCGAAATGCAGGTGGTGCGACCCAAAGGGGGGGTAGACATGGGGGTAGAGGTACAGAAAAGGTGCCCCTTCCCAGTGTGGCGAAAACACGCATGCCAGGGGATTCAGTTGCAGGACCGTCAGGCCCTGTCATCGCTGGGTCGGGGCCCCTGTAATCTAAGTAACGAAATCGTCCCCAACTGCCCTTCGGGTTAATAAACCTGCATCTAGCAGTCTTACCCCTCGTCCTCCACCCCACGGCCACAAATGTATCATCAGCATCTCAGCACCCGCCAACTAAAGCACCCCAAAAATGTCAATCGTGTACCACCACTGTGGATAACCTTGTTGAAGACCTCTTTGTGACAAATTGGGGTTGGGTCAAAAGGGTATTTTAAAAAAGTCAAGGGGATGTTTAGTTGCTTGACCCCCAGTTACTGAGCCTCAGGGGAGGTGAAGGAAGCCGGTCAATCGGCAAAAATCCCCGGGCGGTCGGCAACCCCCTTGCAGTTCCCCTTGTTTGTAGCCCCAGTTTCGGGGATCAAAAAGCAGGACGACCAAAGTCACTTTTTGTTGTGATGATGACGACATTGGGCCCCCTCTGGTCTTTTCCGCAAAATTTCTTGCAAACCGTTTATCGGGGGCCCGGAGGAAGACGAGGGGGTAGTTCAAAAGGGCCCCGCCACAAAAAGGGAAAGGGGGGTCGCAGAAATCGCTATATGTTTTCCGCCAGCCGCGGTCAGCGCAAACCCGGCCCCTGCATTTCCCCCGTCAAAAGGCCGGGGACCTCTCAAGCCGGGGCCTTCTTTGAGAAAGCCTCTGATTCACCAGGATGTCTAGCCGCCTTTCCCCGAAAAACACAAAATTTTAGAGGCAAAAACCCCCTTAAGGGGTTAACCCACCAAACATGTCTATCACAGCGCGAATGCATGAGTTGAAGGGGGGAACACTTGGCCAAAAAAGGGCCGACCGACCCGGGCCCCCAACCACTGTCACACCCTCTGTTCCGCCTCCTCCCCCTCCCCACCACCAAGGTTCCTCCTCCCTTCTCTCAGGTCTGATCGGGGATCAGCCTCCGCTTCAGCCCCACCGTCGTCGGTCCACCAGCACCACCAGAGACCCTCCTACCCTTCCCCTTTTCCCCGTTGACGACCTGCAGCCATACAAGGGCCAGTCAGCAGCCACCCCTTCTTCTTCCAGGTTTGGGAGCAGAAGAAACATTTTAACCCCAACCATCCCAAAAACCCAAAAAAGCCTAAATGTCGGCATTGCCGGTTTTTGGCCTTGGAAATGTTGCTTTCCGTCGGGTGGAACAGAGGGGTTTCCGCCACGTCATGGCCTCCCTGCCCCCAATACAGATGCCGAGCGGGTTTTTCTTTGCCAGAAAAGCCGTCCCCCCCTGGCCAGCCACGTGTCATCAAAAATTTTCAAAGCGTTGTCGCACTGTGTCCGGAAAAGCCCATCTCACCACGACACATGGACTAGAAAGCACGGCCAAGGCCCGCTATTCTCTGTGAAGCTACTGGGTGGCTGGGTGGTGTCTCTGGGGTGCGGTGCTCTCAGGCTGGCGCCCGCTTTAAAAACCCAGGGATGGTGCGGGCTTTTTCCCCCCAAAGCTCGGGGGATCACGTCCCCAGAGCCCGGGGCCCGTGTAAAATTTTAATCTCCCTTTGGGACCGTCCACACACGGTCGGAGCTGGGGCCTTCCAACGAGACCGAGCGCTGGCGGGGGGACAAGAACCTTGTGCGGCAAAGTGGTGTGGCGATAAGGGCGAAATCTGCTGGGCCCTTAAGATCGGGAGGCGGGGCACTCCCTTGCCTGGCACATGTCATAACCTTTTCGTCCCCAAAAATTTTTAAAGATTACCCGGGTCTGGCTGCCGCTGAAGAAGGCTCGGGTCTGATTCGCACTTCCCCGTTCGCAACCTGCTTCGTCCCCCCCCTGGCTGCGTTGCGGTCAGCTTGGGGCCCCCCCGTCAAAACCCTCTCATTTTTGAGTGGCAACACGCTGGGAAATTCCCCCTCCACATCTTTAGCGATTGTGGCAGCGCGCAATGCCCCTTAAGCAGTACAAGGACACATGCCCGACAAGCACGGTGGGCGGCCTGGGGTGTTGAGCCACCCAGAGGGAGGCAGGTAAAAAAGCTCTGCACCATCCCTTTCCAGTTTTGAAAAAGCCCCCCAAAATGGTCAGTGCGGACATGCCCTTTTCAGATGAGCTTGTGGGATCTTTGTTCTGGAACGATTTATTGACACTTGAAACAACAGGCCCGCCACGAGGAGGAGGAGATGGACACAGAGAGAAGACCTTTCTCTCCGCAAACCACAAGGCCCGACGTTTTTCCCAAATTTTTTATCGGTCTTCATTAAGCGGGTTCAGGGTCCAGGGTAGTGCAAGGCGGCACTCAGCTCTCAGGGGGGATCATTTAGGCAAAATCAGGGGTGTGTTGAAACTGTGGGAGGAAGGAAGGAGGAGGGGAGGAGGGATTCCTGGGCACGACTCCCCTCCTTGGAAAAAGGTTTTGGGGTGAATTTGAGGCAGATGAGGAAGATAGTTTTTAGTGCCCCTCAACCCAGGCTTGGGAATCAAGGCTCCTCTCTCACTGAGTGCTTGGATTTCCATTTCCTTCCAACAGTCTGCTTTTTGGCCCTCAAAATGAAATTTCAGTTAGGGGGCCTCCTCCTGGATCCCCGGTACAAAACAAAACTCCATTTCCTTCCCCCACCCAAAAGAGAGTAAATGCAGAAGGGAGACCTTGGATTGTCACTGGAGACATCTGTTGCGTTGCTTCAGTTCTTTAATGTCCGGTGGGGCCAAGCCACGCGTGACAGCAGTAAATGCCCCCTACCGAGCGGCAGCAGGGCAGCAGCAGGCAAGGTAGCGAAGCCTAAAAGGGGGACCCCTGGCAATCTTTATTTACCACCTCACCAACGCAGCAATGCAGGCCACACAACAACACCCCGAGACCAGCAAGATCAGGTACACGATATCGCGTCTCAAAAAACCCATGTTTTTTTTATGTGTTCCCGGGCCCCCAAAGTTGGGTATCCAAAAAAGGAGAATGGCCCGAGCTGGTCGTACGCCATAGAGGTGTTGCCTGCCCCGCAGCCAGCGCTTTTTGAGGGACCTTCAGCCCCAAACCGGGGGAGTCATTACAGACAAACGATCGGCTTCCCCCCAGATAATTGGATCGTTTGCTTTCCAAGATGAACGGCATGGATCTTGATGATGTTGTGGCCCCCAATTGCCGAGGGTCACCCATTGTTGCTGGTCATTCACATTCCTCTCCAAACAGAAAAAGGTCCTTTTGGGAAAAACGTATTTTTAAAAAAAGATAATTTCTTACTGCAATTTTTATCCAATTCCCCAACAGTTCATTTTGCTGGGTTTTCTGTAAGGAGACTAAAAGACCCCAAGGTTTTATGACAAACCATATTCCCCTTTTACTTATCTTTAAAAATTTTTCCATTGTCAGGTTTTTGGGGGGCATGTTTCCCCCCTTTTAAAACGGCTGGGGAAGCATATTTTAATTTTTTGGGGTTGTTGCTGTGAGTACAGCAAAATCATGGTCTTTGGAACGAAATGTGGGTTTTAGTGGGATTTCTCCTTCCAATTTTTAAAAAAGGGGGAGAAGTCATATTTATTTAATTTTTTTTTTGGGGCACGTTTCTGGAGTAAAGCAAATAGGTCCTTTTGGAAAAGAAATGGGGCTTCTAAGGGCTTTCTCCCTCCCAAATTTTTAACAGTGGGTGAGAAATATATTTATAAATTTTTTGGGGTATTTGGGAGATAAGCAAATCTGGTCCCTTTGGGGCGAAATTGGTTCAAGTGGAAATTTTCCCTTCACAATTTTTAAAGTGGGGAAGCATTTTTTTAATTTTTTTGGTCATGTGCTTTGAAATGCGCAATTTCAAGGGCCCATTCTAAAAAAAGTTGTTTCTAAAAGACATTTGTTCTTTCCCAATTTTAAAGTGGCTCATGGTCTGTTTTGAATTTTTTGGGGGATTTTGCTGTGACATGCAGTAACTACAGGTCCTTTTTAAAAAAAGTTTTTTCTACAGAATTTGTTCTTCACAAATTTTCCAAAGTGGCTCAAGGGTCGCTTTTAAATTTTTTTGGGGCATTTGCTGTGACAAAACAGCTATAACAGGTCCATTCTAAAAAATGTTTTTTCTAACAGACCCTTGTTCTTAAAAATGGTCAAGAAAAGCTCAAGGGGGATGGTGCGTCAGAAACAGGAATAGGTTGGACCTGTTAAAGGACAAATATTTCAAAAAGACTTGTTTTTACAAGTCTTTTAAAAAGTTCAAACCCCTTTATTTAGACAACCCATTTAATACAAATTAAAAAAAAGAAACAAAAACATGGGGGATCCATCGATTTTAAAAAAATTTTTTCTAGAATTAAACTACTAAAAAACTTTTCTGACAAAAAAAGCGTTAAAAAAAATTTCCCCGAATTGTACAAGGGGGGGTACAGGAAAACTTGACCAGATGTAGGTTTTTCGAGGGCATGGGTAGGGCAGGGAAAAGAACAAAGTACAGAGACCCCCTTTTTTTCCCCAGCACTTGAGTAAAATGAGAAAAAAAATGCCAAGAAATGGGCCGGGTGTAAAAGGAGCGTTAACCACCATATTTCCAAATGAAGCCAATTGGCCACACTAACGGGGGGCAACGTACCCCGTATTGGACTGTGTACGGGAAGGGGTGGGGTTTTCAATTCCCTTCCCCACTCTGCTTTTAGACGACAGTTTTCGTTGCGCGCTCAGGGATTTTAACCTGTTTAATGATGACGGAGCCCCAAAGGCCCGGGGTTCCCCGCACCACTGTAACTCCGGCCCTTGGGTCATTTTGGGGTGTGGCCCCGGAAGGTAAGTCAATGTCCCTAAACTAAAAAAAGGGGGTTGAAAGACTCCTTTTTCCGGCACTTTTTTAAAGTGGGGTCATGCAGGTTTGGGGTCATGTGGTTCCAGGGCAGGGTATTCAATTCAGTTCAAGTAAAATGATGGTTCATTTTTATTACTGCCTTCTGGACTTTTTTATTTTTGGGTAGCAGGTTTAAAAGGGGCATGCTGTGGTAAAGACAGGGATAGTGAATGGGGTGTGACTTTTTTTCTGTGGCTTTTATACCTAAGTTTGTGCAAAAAAGTAGCGGTTCCCTTTTTATGTTTTGGCGTTAATTCCCGCTTCTCCACCCTGTTTGGGGGGTGAATGAAGGGTTGTTTTCCCCATAGACTTTAATGGGCATGCTCAAATGACGCTCACTTTTGAAAAACCATCGATGGTGGCCGACTTGACTATCGCCCCATGTCGAACCAACGTAATGCTCAACACTGTTAGGGGGGTTTTCTGAACTTTTCCCTTTTTTACTTTAAATGTTATGATGTAGGTGTATCTTATTTTATTTTTTTTTTTGAAATTTTGTAACACGTACCATTTTTATTAAAGCTCAAAACTTTAATAAGAATCCATAGCTTTGTTTGTAGTGTTTAACCATTTGACTGCTGGAGAACAGTGATTGATTAGAATATTTTAAACCTGTATGAGCTGGAGAGTGGTGTTTGTGGGTTTCCTTCCCTCTGATTTTGATTATTGAGGAAGGTGGCACCCATCTCATATGCTGGTAAGAGTATATGTGACACCTCCTCAGACACTGCCAAGCTGTTACTTCTTGAACTGTGCACCTGAAAAATAAATCAACAAAGGAGAGAGAGAGAGGGAAAGACAAATCATCTTCAGGGTCCAAGAGAAAGAGACAGGATAAGGGCACAGTCTAGTAATATGTAGCCAGGAAAACCAGGAGGAGCCTTGACCTCAACACTAGTGATGAGCGATTGTGTCAACTATCATTATCGATTCAGTAGTCAATATCGGCAATTATCATGACGATTTCCGATAGTCGATAACAGATTATCGCCGATGACCATTAAAGTCTATGGGAGAGGAACAACGCCTTAATTCTTACACCCAAACAGGGCTGGAGAAGCTGGAATTAACATCCACAACAGCAAACTGGATACGTGTTACATTTTAGGCAAGACAATTAGGCAACAAGAGTCACAGAAAAAAAGTCACACACTACTCACTATCCCTGTCTTGTACCACAGCATGACCCTTAAACCTGTATGACCCACATATTAAAAAGTGGCAAAAGGCAGTATTATTTGAACAATCATTTTACTTGAACTGGACATTGATTCCCTGTCCTGGACCGCAGCATGACACTTAAACCTGTCTGACCCACTGATTAAAAAGTTCTGGAAAAAAGGAGTTTTTGAACTACCATTTTAGTTGAACTGGACATTGACTATACATGTCCTGTACCGCAGCATGACCCTCAAACCTGCATGACCCACAGATTAAAAAGTGCCGGAAAAAGGAGTCTTTGAACCACCATTTTAGTTTAACTGGACATAGACTATCCCTGTCCTGGACCGCAGCATGACCCTTAAATCTACATGACCCACAGATTAAAAAGTGCCGGAAAAAGGAGTCTTTCAACCACCATTTTAGTTGAACTGGACATTGACCATACCTGTCCTGGACCGCAGTATGACCATTAAACCTGTCTGACCCATAGATTAAAAAGTGCCGGAAAAAGGAGTATTTGAACCACCATTTTAGTTGAACTGGACATTGACTATGCCTGTCCTGAACCACAGTATGACCATTAAACCTGTCTGACCCACAGATTAAAAAGTGCTGGAAAAAGGAATCTTTCAACCACCATTTTAGTTGAACTGGACATAGACTATACCTGTCATGGACCGCAGCATGACCATTAAACCTGTCTGACCCATAGATTAAAAAGTGCCGGAAAAAGAAGTCTTTCAACCACCATTTTAGTTGAACTGGAAATTGACTATACCTGTCCTGGGCAACAGCATGAGTTCCAAACCTGCATGACCCACAGATTAAAAAGTGCCGGAAAAAGGAGTATTTGAACCATCTTTCTAGTTGAACTGGACATAGACTATCCCTGTCCTGGACCGCAGCATGCAGTTTGCATTAACCACTGAAGAACAGATTGGCGTCGCTGTTCGTTACTGAGATTCACAGGGCACCGACCCAGCGATGACAGGCCTGACGGTCCTGCAACCGACGATCCGCTGGCATGCGTGTTGTCACCAGCACTGGAAGGAGCACCTTCTCTCATACCTCTACCTCCATGTTCTACACCCCTCTTTGCTCGCTTACCACCAGCATTTCGTTCCATGTTCAGAAAGATAAAAATTTAAAAAGGTATGGAAGAGTTTTTGACAGTCTCTTATTGAAAGACGGCAAATCACAGCTATTCTTTAATCTCTCTAATTTCCTACAGCCAACTAGGATTAGAAACAGAATTATTTCTATCGAATACCTGTGAAATGCGGTCTGGTGGAAGAACCGTAAGACAAAATCAACAGTGTTCTTCCTTCAGTCCCAGGGATTTACAACTGCCCAGTAGGACTAGGAATTGATAGTTTTCAACAAACTATCATACAAGTGCGCTATCTGCACCAAATTGAGATTCAGTGAGCGCAATAAAACTATTCAAAAGTTACACGGATGAGAAATTGCGTTTTTTGCAGCAATGACACATAAGAACAGTTACTAGAAAATTTCTGTATCCAAATTTGCAAGGTGGCTCTTTGAACAAAACTGGGCTGCACCAAAGTGAAATACAGCTATTTAAAAGTTATACGGATAAGAAAAGGTGATTTTTGCACCAATGAAATACACCAACAGTTACTAGAAAATTTCTGTATCCAAATTTAAGTATAAGGTGGCTCGTTTAACAAAACTGGGTCACACCAAAGTGAAATACAGCTATTTAAAAGTTATACGGATAAGAAAAGGTGGTTTTTGTACCAATGAAATACACCAACAGTTACTAGAAAATTTCTGTATCCAAATTTAAGTACAAGGTGACTCTTTGAACAAAACTGGGCCACACCAAAGTGCAATACAGCCATTTAAAAGTTATACGGATAACAAAAGGTGGTTTTTGCACCAATGAAATATACTAACAGTTACTAGAAAATTTCTGTATCCAAATTTAAGTACAAGGTGGCTCTTTGAAAAAAAAAATGAGATGCACAAAACAAAAGGTAAAATTTCATCTCAGGTGCGTGGTGTGCTGGCCAAAAAGTGGTAAAAAAAAATGCCATTTCAATGCAGGTTCAAAGCAGAGTCTGAGCTCTAAATATACACCCTCCTGTCCTGTCTGCCTGTCTGTCTGAGTTCGTCCCAACCCTCCCCCCCCCCTCCCCGCGGCAGTACAGCGCTAGATGCTTCTTTGAAAGTCTCTGTCTAACTAACTAAGAACTGAAATTCTCTAATCTACCTATATTCTAATGTTCACAGCTAAAAGCATATTTGTCTGTATGAATAAAGAGAAGAACTGTGTCTCTGAGCTGAGCTGTATTGAGAGGGACGTAGCACACGTCTTGCTCTAGTGAGAGACACTGAAACACTGATACTGAACAGGAAACGCTGTTCTATGCAAAATTAGGTCATGTGTTTTTTTTTTTTAGCCAATGACAACCATACACATCACAGTCATGACGTCGCACATCCAGCTCACCCTGCTCCATGCTCGAAGCTAATTTGCTGGCCGCCAAAATGACAGGAAGCACCAAAAATGGCGCGATAGTAATAGATTATCTGAAGATTGTCACCTAAAATATCGCGTGATCGGAAATTTCCGATCAGCCTAAAAATCCTGAGGTTGGCAGCAGCTTTATTAAACATAACAAACACTTTCCAGCATCAACTTCTTTCACTTGTCTGCCAATCCTCCAGCCACGATGAATGACCTTAATAGCATGAACCGCCCACTGGGAAATTCCCTCAGAAATCACCATAAAGAGCTCATACAGTCCTACACTGAGCTTCATCCCCTCGACCCATGAGGAAAAGGGGTTGCTCCACCCCATCTTGAATTCCTCACAAAATCATATCCAGTCCGATATCATTTTAATGCACCCTGTCTGGTTGCATCAACTGGCTATTGTTGCCTGCCGGCTATCTGTGCCTCAACAACACCCTACCCTTACTATGCACAAAGCGGGACATCAGAGCAGTAAACATTCTTCTCACTTTATTCACCACCTCCGTGTCCTTAGCCCCATAACATACCAATCTAGGAATTATCACCAAACAAACTATGATCAACTGAGGAAAAAACAAAACGGTCAATATCTGACTTCATTAAAGCCAGTAGATTGCCCATGCAGAATGAATAATTCATTACTTCCGCCGTGTAACACCAGCACAAAAGAAGACTTAACCAACCTACTAATTTCCACCATATCTTGAAGTACTTGAGCCCAATGGAGTTCCCGAATACCCAATAGAAGTCAGCCGACTGAAATCTGAGATTCTCCCCACCTGGCCGGTATTAAGCCTGCTTTCCCAGCCCAGAAGAAGTACAAGCCACACTGCTGAGTGCCACACTGCTGAGTGACTTAAAAGATAAAAATTAGTTAAGTAAATTAATGCGAACATAGCTAACTGCTGACCTGCATGACATCCACTTCAGGTAACACTTTAAGTAAAACTGCATAAAAACGACTGTGAATCCTGACTCTTTACCCTTAGATAATCCGAGACCCATCAAAAGCTAGCCCCTCCCCTGTATGAAAAACTAACCACTGGTCCCTGCCAAATTAATCCATCTTCGAACGTCATACTCAGATCCTATGAAAACCTGACCCGAGATGCACATTCTTAAGGCTTAAACCACCAGACCATTTCCTAGACAGAGAAACCAGATTGCCGATCAGCAATGTGCCAAAAAAAGGCTATGGGAAAGGCAGCACCAAACAGTAATACCTCAAAAGGGAAAAACATACTGACAGTAGGGAACTGCAAATATGAGTTAATAACCAAAAAGTAAAAGGATGGCAGCATTCCGGTATAACAATCTCCTTGTGTCATCACCACAGAACTCTACAAACCAAAAATGTGTGCCCAAATCCTCCCCTTCCCAAATCTGTAATTGAAAGGACACTGCCATAATACAGTATGCTTCTGCTTCACTATTTCAGGCACCCCTTCACCCCTCTGCCCAGGAAAGCCAATGTATGGTTGAGCGGCTTCTTAGGACTATACACGTTGATATAACCATAGGGTATCTGACAAGAAGAATTTATTCCCCATTACCAAGTCCCAGAGATAACCTGCCATCATTCTTAGTTCCCAGAACTCCTGAAACTCAAAGGGCCACATATATGAAAACTGTCTAGGACTAAAACTCCCTTTGTTTCCCATAGCAACCAATCAGAGCGCCCCTTTCATTTCATATAGTGCTCTGGAAAAATTAGTTGGCCGCTCTGATTGGTTGCTATGGGCAACAAAGGGACTTTTAGACCGAAACAGTTTTCATACATGTGGCTAAAAGTGTGAATGGGCATCAGCAACCCGGTTATTCACACCTGACCTAAATAGGGAAGTGCACCATAGAAGACCCTAGAAAGCCCTATTGGTGCTTGTCCCTAGCCTATCCCAAGTCAGGAAAATCGCCCCAATAAGGGCGTTCCTGTCAGGAACCTAATCTACAAAGTCCCTAGAAAACCCTATAGTACAGTCCATACATGTTTCGACCGGTCCCTATAATGTTAAGCCGGTCTCCTCAGGGGACACAAAATTTAGGGAAACCGTATTCAAAATACAAGACTTAGGGCAAAAGTTGAATAATGCGATAGGCAATCAGTTACAATCATATATCAACAACAGATATTTCAGTCTTTACAATATCACTTATCAAGAATACTCCCCCAGATGGTAACAATAGGAAGGCATCCAAGAAACCAAGCAGCACAGTACCTTAGTAGTAGTGGTTATTAGCTGCTACCATAGACCTAGAGAAAAGTACCTTACCTCCCTGATGATGATCAGTGAATGGTATGAGGTACAGTGAGGGAACGTGAGGTGGTCCGCTCACCTAAAGCAATTCCCGTCACGTCTCTCGAGCCCGAATGCGGGACTCACAGCATCGGCTGTACCACAGAGAAAGAGAGACTTTTTTAATACTTGTGGCTATTATTTTAATTAGCATTAATAAAAGTTAATTTTTAAGACAATCCCCTCACTTTCATTCATCCAATAAGGATCCCCACACATCTACTGAAGCTATGAACTGAAGCAATTCCAGAAGCGTGAGATTTCTGCACCACTCAATTAACCTCCAAACCTCGGGCCATTCCCCCACACACCAATGAGCAACCCAAATTGCTCCAAAACCTGCTGACCCAGCCGCATCAGTCAAAAATGACACATCTGCGTTTTGTACCTCTTCTTCCTGGCAGTATGTATGCTCATAGTAGCTCTTAAAAAAGTTCTCCAGACAACCAAATCTGCGTTAAGCTGTCTGAAAATGTGTATCTTCTGCCCAGGGAACCATGCCTCTTTTGTAGCTAAAGACAAGTGCTTCAAGAAAACCCGACTCATAGGCATTACTCGACACAGAAAAACCAGAAGGCTCAAAAGGGACTGCATTTGATGCAAAGTAACCTTTTAGACCAAACAGAAAGCTGAAACCAATCCCAGCATCTTAACCAGCTTGTTATGTGGCAAACAGAAAACCATGTTGTTCATATCCAATTTCACCCCCAGGAATGTGAGTGCCATAGAAGGGCCCGCCGCAGCCAATGGCACCCCAAACTGAGACATCAATAAAATAAAAACTCTGTAACATAAAACTACACTGGCTGCTAGATGGGGGCCTAAAAAAAGAAAGTCATCTAAGTAGTACAGTATGGAAAGGAACCTGTTCCAAAACACGCGGCTCACTCTAAAAAGAAACTAAAAATCTCAAAAAAAAAACAATAAACGGAACACCCCATAGGTAATCACTTATCATAGTAGTATTTACCCTCCACTATGCAACCCAAAACGTGAAAACATTCAGACTAAGCCGGAAACAAAAGGAAGGCCAACTCAATGTCTGTCTTCGCCAACAAAGCTGCATTTGCCCAAATTACGCATGCCATATCAAACAAGATGTATTACAGTGAATTCTCTTCCAGTGAAATATTATCATTTATTGATTAACCCTTAGGGTAAGACAAACAATGAATTAAACAGAATTTTCTCCGTTCCTTCTTAGAGACCACCCCAAGTAGCGAAACCCACATATTCAAAAAAGGAGGGAAATCAAAAGGACCAGACATTCACCACATATTTACCTCCTGATCAACCTTTTCCCTTAACATATAGTTATATAGTTAGTACGGTTGAAAAAAGACATATGTCCATCAAGTTCAACCAAGGGTGAGGAAAATGTGGGTGAAGGGAGGGAGATAAGGAGTTTAAGCTTAGTTTCACCTGTGAATGATCCAACACAGATTTAGGGTTCTTAGCGAAATAAGGCAACCAGCTAAAACTAAAAGGGATAAAAAAAAACAACTGTAAAACCAGAATAGATAATCTCAGCTTCTTCCTTCCTTGGATACCGGTCTAGACATGGGTCCATCTCAACCCTATTCACGGGTGTCCTTCCCATCCCCTTGTGACTTGTCAGGCTGTTTCTGTGCCCAGGGGCACTTAACCTCAGTATGACCTGCATTGCAGGTTCAACACTTGTGTTTAAAATGACACAGCCACTAAAGCCAAAAATGGTTCTCATTTATGCGCCAGCAGGTTCCCAGATGCTTAACGGATATTGAGGCCACCGTTGTTCAGCAGCCCCCTTATGAAAGGGCTCTTGTCTCTGCCCCATCCTAATACAAAGACATCAGTCACCTTAACACAGCCAAACAATACTGAAATTCCTTATCCTTATTTCTAATTTTTAGGGTCTAACATATGCGTTTTTGGGGAAATTTTATAGGAAAGTTGGAAAAGAAGGAGCTAAGATGTATTTTTGGAAATTTTACAGGGGCGGTATGACCGGAAGAAAAGACATTGCATTTTGTTCCGGACAGAAAAAAATGGAAGGGAAAAACCATCAGTAAGACGCGGGGGTTTGGGGCCCAATGCAGAAGAAAAAAGGAGAAAAAGGAAACTCCCACAGAGGGGTCTCCCCTTTATCCCTGTTGTCAGGGTCATTTTACTTTTGTGTTTAGTCAGGGTTATTTATGTGAGGGGACTTGAGCTGGTACTATTGGTACGGTTGTAGTTTGTGGTGCTTTTTCCCCGATTTAAAAACAAGTGCACACCTGACCTGTGATGAGGGGTTTCTCTGCACCACTTTTTCTTTCTTTCTTGTGTTTAGGGAGCTCTCACACAGAGCAGTTTTGGTGAATTTTTTTATGCGTTTTTTTGGGCAGAAATGTACAGCATTAACTGCTCTGCCTTTCTGCACAAAACCGCACCAAAAACACACCAAAAATGCTCTGTGTCAAAGCACCTTTACAATGTAGTTTATTTTAAAAAGTGGCGAGGTGCGAGAACAAGGGGGATTTTATAAGCGGATATTGTATGTGGGCTGGTGGGGGCTTAGTGCCAGGGCTGATTTTTATTCCCAGTCCGGCCCTGCATGACGGAGACTGAATCTGAGGCAAATTGTCTAATAACTGGTTTAATAATCCCACCATGTCACCTGTACACCAATGTAAGCACACTCACCATTAGCCTAGAGGGACAGGAGCCACTCTCATTACTGGCACAGAACACAAAACCTTTAACCACCGAACCCAGTACCGAACCTCACGACGAGCAGGTCACTTTGAGACTTGCCGCCTGTCTTGAACGACACTACGGTTCAGTAACTGCTCCATGAGCTCCCCGAGCTGTAGGAAGGATCGTTCCATGAGGAGGATGACCACCATCTTTAAAAGCAGATATGCCAGGACCTCCTGGAACACTTAGATTTACTAGAGTGATACCTTGAACAGGACTTACCTATGTGGTGTGATATCCTGGGACCAATAAAGTCCTGTTCAGTACAACTCCCCCTGCCCTGTTAGCATTCAGGATCTCTGCACTGTCCAGCCCCTCCACTCTGCAAAAATAAGCGGACGGGCCTAAACTGGAAGTACAGCATGCACATGTCTTAGCCTCCCCCGCCAACGCTAAGATGCCAGTGGCGATACTGCTCACCACATCAGACCAAACAGACTTAAGACTTACAGTGAAATTCTCTGAGGATCTGAAAAAAAAGAAGAATTGCTCTACATAAAGATGGCCTAGGCTTTTAGATGATTGCCAACACCCTGAAACTGTGCAATGTGGCCAAGATGATACAGCAAAACAGGTTCCAATCAGAACAGGCCTCACCATAGTCGACCAAAGAAGTTGAGTGCATGTGCTCAGTGTCATACCCAGAGATTGTCTTTTCAATAGATGTGGGTGGTCAACTTCTCAGTACTTAGACCAAACGCTGCACAAAAAAGCATTCTTTGTCACGGTCAGTTAGGCATCGTGCTTCTTGTGTACATATCCTTTGACCCTGACATCTGCGGTGCTGTAGATGTTCAAGCATTTGCTGTGCCTTTCAGCAGGGCAACAGGTAAGCACTTAAATGCAGCATTAGTAACTGACGCCTACATCCCTGCCTTGATAGCTATAAAAACATTCAAAATTAAAAAAAATGCATAGCCCATAAAGTGCTTTTGAATTCTGAATTTTGAATGGTGAACAAGGCTATGTAACGGACGGGTAGGGGGATCCGCTGGAAACCCCCGCAGGCGATGGTGGAAACCCCCACCCCAGGGAAGGGAAATTCTAAAAAGGCCCCCGGTTTTCCCACCAGAGCCCCCCGGGCAAAGGGGGAAATGGACTTGCTGCGGCGGGAGTTTTACCAGGTCTTTCCCCAAACTGGGGGGATTTTCCCTGCGGTGGGGGCCCAAAGGGGTTTTAGACTTATTACAGTTTTCGTCAGGAAAGCTGGGGTCGGGGACGGGGCAAAAGGCCCCAGGACAGGGGGCTTTTAACCGTAAACGTGGACGGGCAAAAAGGTCGGGGCAGGCGGCAAGAACGTGGTCGATAAAAAAAACCCAAGGGTACTGTAAAAAACGGAAAGACAAACTAAAACTAGGAACGCTTTCCCTCCAGGGGTTAGAACCCCTAAGGATCCGGGGGGGGCCCGGGCAAAAGGGGGCCCAGCCCCTAAATAGGAGCAGGGGCCCGGAAATTTAGCAAAAAAACCGGCGCACTCCCCCTTTAAAAATTACAAAAAGGGGGGGCCGGCGCGCCCTAGGGGCGGACCCACACCCGGGAGGTGTGAGTGACGGCAGGAGCGGGGCCAGGATTTTTGGGCCGGGGGGGAACGGGACAAGGGGCCCCCCCCAAACCCCCGGACTGCGGGACGGGGCTCCGCTGAGAGCCGCAGCAGGGACGGGGGGCCGGCAACCCGAGACGGGGGGCGCGGGTTTTTGTCCGTGACAGAAACCCCCCCCCTTGGGCCCTCCCCCCGGGGCCCCCCCCTCTCTCCCGGGGAAAACGAAGAAACCCTCGGAAAATTTAACGGTTAAAGGATATTCTCCACCGTTTCCCAAAAGACCTCTCTTCGGGGCCCAAAAAACCCCTTCCAGCAAACCAGAAAGTACCTTTTTCCTCTATTTCCCTCCTCATACCCCCCAAAAAAATCTCCTGACTTCAAAGACTTTGGGGAACATCACCCCTTATGGGTGGAGAGGGATAGACTTTTCGGAGAAAAAACCGGAAAAAAACCGGGGGTTTTTAGTAGAGAGACGTGAAAGAGTTAGGAAAAACTCAAAGGTGGGGGAAGCCGGAGTTTGTAAGAAACCGGATTAATACAGTGATAACCTCGAAGGGTCCCGAACGGGGTCCCAATTTTTAGGAGGGCATCTTTAAACGGGCCCCTATCGGCCGACCCCCCACACCTTTCAACCCAGGGGGGAAAAAAAGGAGGAGGACTTTTTCCTTTGTCCCCTTGGGGTCTTCAAGCGCTTTGGAAGCGCGGAGCAGAGAATTTGGGGGGGTCTGGGACCGAGTGGTCTTTTTGGGCCTGAACCGTGGGGTCCGCCGCCGGGAAACCCCGGATGGAGAGCCAGAGGAGAGGGGGGCGGGGATGCAACCCCATACAATTAAAGGGGGAGACCCCTGCCCGATTCTGGGGTCTCGGGAGTTGTTTTCAAAATCCGCCCATTGGGAACAATTTGGACCAATCCCTCCCCCGGGGGTGCTGAGACGAAGTGGCGAAAAAAAACCTCCCAAACCCCGGTTTACTCCTCCACCTGGCCATTCGCTTTAGGGGTTTAAACAAAGAAAAGTCCCAGTTTTCCCCCTGGAGTTGGGAACACAGGGCACGCCAGAACTTTTAAAAAAAACTGGAAATCCCCCCAACCGAGAAAATTTTGCGCGGGGGCCCATGCAACGGAACACATGCTTTTGGGGAAAAAAAGGTCTGCCCGACGGGGGGCCCCACGGCAGGCCCCGGCAGAGAGACGAAAAGCGCCCCTCTTGGAAACCGGGCATTAATTTCCCCCCAAATGACGGTGTTGCACCGAAGGGGGGAGATTTGGGTTTTTAAAAAATCCAAACGCAATGTTGGTCCCCCAAATTTTTCTTTTGGAAAGGGAAAAGGTTTAGTAGGCCTGCCCCGGGTTGTGACGAGGTTTCTTGTTGCGGGCACAAGAGTTAAAAAGGCCTAAAAAAAATCCTTGACATCCTTGCCAGCCTGGCCACCCAAAAAACCCCGGGGTATCAACAGGAAAAGCTTTTCCGGCGCCGGGAAAACCGCCACAAAAGAAACCCAATTTCCCCCTTTCAGTGCATCTGCGGAGAGCGGGGGAACGTAGGGCCCCCCTGGAGGGAAACCCTTTCCCGGGGGTCAACTGGGGCAGCCGAAAAAGGCGTTCTGGGGGAAAATTAAAATCTCTGGATGGATTTCCTCACCCCCCACGTCAGAAGCCCGGGAAAAGGGCGCCCCCCTTGAAGTTTTTCCCCCGCGGGGGGAAATGAAAACGGTAGTTTGAACCCCGGGGGAAGAAGAGCGACCCCCTTTGCCTGGGTGGGGTTTTAAAACGCTGACCTCCCGGGGGTTTAAAAGGTTTTTTGGGGGTCCGAATAGATGCAGATGGGATGGGGAGCCCCCTCCAATAGGTAAGGGGCCCTTTTCCAAAGCCCTCTTTAAGGCCAGCAACTCACGGTCACCTATCGTTTTAGTTCCTTTGGCCGGGAGAAAAGTTTTTGGGGAAAAGCCACACGTTAAATTCTTGCCCTTGGGCCCTTTTTTTCGTAAAAGGAAAAGGCTCCGACCCCCAAAAGAAAGAGGCATCTACTTCCAAGGGGGAAGGGTTTTTGCGGGGTCCGGCCGTGAGAGGACAGAATTTCTGTGGGAAAGGCAGAAAATTTAGCTTTGGGGAATGCCTCCTCAGCCTTTGAGGGGCCCCTGGGGTGGGTTAGCGTTTTCCTAGTGAAGCCACTACGGAGCCCCAAAACGTAGAAAAAGTTGGGGGTAAATTGGGGGATAATAGTTACAGAACCCCAAGAAACCCCTGTAGGGGACGCAAACCGACTGGGCGTGGCCACTCCCAAAACGGGGACCGCTTTGCTGGATCCATTTAATGGCCTCGATCAGAAAAAAATTTACCCCAAAAACGGAAGGGTTGGGTTTTGGGAAGAAAGGGACTTTCTCCAGCTTTTGGGATACAGGGGAATTTTTTTTCGGGGGCCGCTTCAAAACCCCGACGACAATGCAATTGGGGGGAACCCCCGAGGGCAGGGCGAGTACACCAAAAAATCGTCCCCAAAAGACCACTACGCGGGTAGAGAAAACCCCCGAAAAATTCCCTTCACGGGGCCCCTGGAAGACTTTCAGGGGCATTACACCCTCCGAAAAGGCAAATTTCCAGGTTTCCGAAAATGGCCATCCTGTGTTTTAAGGGCCCTCTTCCATTCAACCCCTTGCGGGGTTTGGACCAAAAATTTTTGGGCCCCCTTAGATCCCCGTTTGGAGAAAATCCTTGCCCCTGGGAACTTTTAAATACTCCGTTAAACAAAGGTAAGGGGACCGATTCTTCAACCGGATCTCAAACCCGACCCCCGGGAATCAATGCAGGGTCCAAGGGACCATCCTTCTTTTTTCCCCCAAGAAGAAGAATCCTGCCCCCGCGGGAGAAGAGGCTTCCGAATAAACCCCTTTCCCGGGGAATTTTCACGTTGTACTTTTGGGCAAGGGGTTTTTGGGCCCCCGGGAAAGGATAAGGGGTAGCTCTGCCCCCAGGGGGCTGGTAAACCCGGGGAATTGGGCCCAAAACGGACAAACATAAGGCCCATTTGGCGGCCCGGGGCTTTTCTTGCTTCTCAGAAAGACCTTTTAGCATTTCTCTTGGTAAGGGGCGGGGGAAAACCCGCAAAAGGCTTAACTTGGGACCGAAAAAACGCTGCACCTGGCGAGGTTTTAAACCCAAAAAAAGCGAAACCGACACTCTTTGGCCCCCCATCGCAAACCTCGCCCCCTCCCCATCCCAAACACCCGGGGCATGGCGCTGGCAGCCAAAGGGAGACCCAATAGGGCGGGCAAAAAAACCGGGGGAAAAAACCTAGAACATGTTTTCCCTTTGGGGAAGTGCCCCAAATTGGAGGGACCCAAAGGGGCCCGTAAAGGGAAAAGGGGCGGGGTTTCGAGGATCTCCCCCCACTGAAAGGAGGAAAATGGACATAGGATTCTCCCCGGGGAACCACGGGGAAAGGGGGTGTTGGGGACCCCCCAGGGAGCGTCCAGGAAGTTTTCCCGCAAACCGGAGTCCCCAAAATTTCAAACTTGAAAGGGGACTCCCGGGTTCAGTGCCGATCAGGACCCAAAGTTAGGGGGGGGAAGAACTGAAAATTTCTTTGGGGTGCCCCCCACGTACCTAGGGTGCCCGTTTTCCCCCCCAAAAGCCGTGGGCGAAGCAGACAACAACGGGGGGGAATTTATCAGGGGTGCCGCAGTAAGACATAGAATTTTCCCCTTTTCCCGTCGGGTTTAAATTTTTTGCGGAGACAAATTTGGGGTCCCAACCACTTCATGACCTCTTCCCCCTTGGGGTGGGAAGGGGGGCGGTGGAGGCCGTAGAAACACCTGCAAGATGGAAAAAGGGCGGGGTTACGGGCCCGGTTCTTTCTCGGGGCGGGGCCCTCCCCGCCTTTTTTGGGGAAACGGATGCAATTCCGGTTAGCCCGGTTTATTAGCTCGCTTAAAAAAACGGAAGGGCCCGGGGGGCGGCGCATCCTTGATGGGCGGAGAGGCCTTTCTTTAAAAGTTTCCCCATAATGCTTCATCGTTCCAGGCCCAGCTTCGGGTCTATTTTGCGGAAATTTCAAAGGGGTAGTCCCAACGGAGGGGTTTTCCCCTTTCGCAGGGGTTTAACAGGGGTTTCGGGGAAAATGGGGGCACGAGCAGTTCCCCGAAGACACCCGGGAACTCTATAGAAATGGCTAGATCGGCCGTGATTGGGGGCAAACCCCGGTCCCCCCAAGGGGTTGCCCAGGCCCCGGCTTTTTTACCGGGGAAAACGACCACGAAGGGGCCCCCTTTGGGTCTTTCCGACGGGAACGACCGCCATGAGTTCCCCCATGCAAAGGGGGCACGGGTGGGTTTTGCCCCTGCAGACCTTGGAAAACCCCAAACAAACTTTGTCGGCATGGGGGAAAACCGGACTTGGGACCGACTGACAACTGCCCGGGGGGAACCCCCGCAGCCGACTGCTGCTGCTTTAGTGGCGATGAACTTCGCACCCGGGAGGAAGGGTTTCTCGAGCCCGCTTTTTGCTTTCTTCCGATCTGTTTTTGGACTGCTTGCCACAAAAAGGAGGGGAACTGGGGACACTTGGGGAAACGACCAAACCCTTTGGGGGGAAACCATGGGGCCCGGATCCTCTGTAAAAGGACGGGTAGTGGATCCGCTGGACCACCGCAGGCGATGGTGGGAAACCCACCCCAGGGAACGAATCAAGTAGGGTTTCCCGGGATTTCCCCCAGAGCCCCGCAAAGCGGGAAGGACTTCTGCGGCGGAGTCTAAACCCGGTCGTTCCCCCTGGCGGGACTTGCCCCGCGGGTGCGGCCAAGGGGAGAAAGATTTCAGATTCGTCAGGCAAGCTCGTGGTCGGGGACAGGCAAAAAGGTCAGGGGCAGGGCGGCTCTGGATCGGTTTAAAATTGGGCCCGGCAAAATTTAGGGGAGGCGGCAAAAAGACGTGGGCGATAAACGTAACAAAGGGTACGGTACACGGAAAAAACAAAAAACTAACCAAGGAAAAGCTTTTTTCCAGAGTTAAACACACTAAGGGTCCGGCGAGGGCCGGCAGGGAAGGGGCCAGACCTAAATAGGAGCATGCCCGGCAATAAACAAATTACCGGCGCACTCCCCCCCTTTTAAAATTTCCCAAAAAGCCGGGGCCCCGCCCGGCCCCCAGGGGGGGAGCCAAAGCCCGGAAAACTGTGATTTTCGAGCAGGGGGCGCGGGCCCCCGGGTTAAATTTGGGGCCCGGCGGGGACTGGGAGCCCGAGCGGACCCCGAACCCGACGGCGGGACGGGGCTCCGCTGAAAGCCGGGAGCAAAGGGGCGCCTGCGACCCGAGAAAAGGGTCGCAGGGTTTTTCCCCTGCCCGGGTAGAGGAAAAATGAATGCAAAAGCCCCCGCTGCCAAACACATCATAAAGTTTTTAATTTTTTTATGGACTAGCTACAGTTTTTGCTCAAAAGTTTTTAAAAAACCTGGGAGAATAATTTTTTTCTTTCTTGGCCCCTTTTTTTAAGAGGGTTTGGGTTTAACCCCCTTTTTTTTTCAATCTTTCTGGCTTTTTTTTCTTTTTTTAAAACATAAATTTCAACCAAAAACATCCAAATTACCCTTATCCAAAATTTTTTACAAACCCCAGTTCAAATTACAGCCCTTTAAATCTTTTGTGGTAGTTTTTGGATGGCTTTTTTATTTTCCCCTGGAACAAGTTTTAAACCCCAAGGACAGGGACACTCACAACCCTCCCCAATTTTTTAAATGCCTCTGAAAACTCATCTTTTTTGAAAAAGCCTATCAAATCCCTAAAAGGCAACCCCCCAAATTCTGTCACAGATTTTTTTCACCCTTTCCCGCACTTCGGCACCCACAGGCACTTATCTTTATATAGAAATTTTGGTTGGGGATTGCAGGTTTATCCCCATATTTTTTGTATACTACCCCATATTTATGAAACCAAGGCTTGGGGCCATTGTAAACCCCAAGGGACTTTTCAGCCTTTTGATTCCCCCCAAACAAACCCCAATAGAAAATTTAAAACTCTTTCGAGCAGGGGGGCCCCACACCTTGTGTCTCATTTGTCATAGATTTTTTTTTTTTAAATGTAATGTCTGGTTTTTTTTTGTGCTTATTCCCTCTATAAATTTTAAAAATTCGGGGGAATAAATTTTGGGGCAAAAAAAATAAAGAAAAATTATTAAGGGGAAGCTGCCCATTCTTTCCCCCTTGGGAAAAAGTCCCCATTCCTGTACATTTTTGGGTGTCTTTCATGAACTTTCAGGCTTGAGATCTCCCAAAGTGGTTTAAAATATGTTTTCCTTTAGAAAAAAGATGGGCCCCTCCCCAAAACCCTTTACTTTGGGTTTTGCTGTTCCATGAAAAAAACAATATTTACCTTGCGTTTTGGATTTTTGCTGGAATGTCAAAACAATTTTTCCAAAGGAAGCTTCTGGGGGTGAAAGTGCAAATTTTTCCTTTCCCTTTTTTACTGATAACATTCAGCAATTTTATCTTTCCTTCAACTTTTTCCAATTTCCTTTTCCTTTTTAGCTCACACATGCCCCAAAACAACCCATCCACCTTGCTTTAAAAGTAGGAAAGGTTTGGTTTTAGTCCCCCATCACTTCAAATTTTCCCTTTTTCCCCGAGGTTTTGGGTTTTTCTTTTGTGCTGCTTGGATATTGTTTGGTGAAAACTTTGGGGCATTTTTTTCTTAAAAGGCTTTCCCTTTTGGGGACCGACCCCAAGCAGCCCAAATTTTTCTTTAAGTGGGCCCCCTTGTTGTGCATCCCCGAAAAAGAAAAAACAACCCCCTAGTTTTCCCGAAAAGGCCCTTTCCCCAAAATCCAGAAATTCCATTTGACGGAAGAAAGATGCCAGAGTCTGTCTGGACCCCCCAAAAATCAAATTTAGCTTTTATGCACACAAAAATAGATTTAAAGCCAAAAAAGGTCACAAAGGGGAGAAATTACCTTTAGTAAACTATTCAAACCCCTTTGTGCAACCATTATTTATGTTATTTAGGCCTTTACCAGGGATGTGAACTTTTTTTATCAGGGTCAAATTTTGGGGTTTTTTGGGTTTTCCCTTAAAAATTTAAAAAAGAAAAAACAAAAACACAGTAGTTTTTACAATAAATGGTTTTTTAAACCCCAAAACAATTTATAGTGGAAAAATAAATTTTTTTGTGTTACCGTTCATAATTTCCCCGAAAAAAGCCAAAAAAGCAAAAGTTTTTTTGCCGGGAAGTAAAC